>JANHGL010015909.1:0-46899 GCA_024611195.1 Ceyx melanurus | reverse complement strand
AGAGATTTACTGGAGAGAGTCCAGCACAGGGCTACCAAGATGATGAAGGGAGTGGAGCATCTCCCTTATGAGGAGAGGCTGAGAGAACTGGCTTCTTTAGCCTAGAGGAGACTGAGGGGGACACCCCATCAATGTCTATAAGTATGTTAAAGTAGAGAGGATGGAGCCAGAGTCTTCTCAATGTCATCCAATGACAGGAGAAGATACAATGTGTGTAAGTTGAAGCACAAGAGGTTTAAGGTCAACACAAGGAAGAACTTTTTCACAGTAAGGATGACAGAATTCTGGAACACGCTGCCTAGGGAGGTTGTGGAGTCTCCATCTCTGGAGACATTCAAGACCCGCCTGGATGTGTTCCTGGGTGACTTAATCTAGGTGATCCTGCTCTGGCAGGATAATAATAATCCAAATACTCCAGATTTGCATGTAAAAGAGCATTCACATAAAAAAATAACAGGAGAAATGTTAGAGTATTACAAATGAGGTAAGAGTTGGTTTAGTGATTTTATCAGCAAAATGGGTGGAGGATTCAAAGTTTGGTTTGATTGTAAAGCAATATTTCCAACAAATTTAAATGTTCAAAAAATAGGTTTTGTACAGCATGAAAATGAAAACATAGGCCTTTGAACACTTTCACAGTTACTTGTTAGAGGCCTGATTTGAGAGCATGGACTCAAGTCTCTTCATCATCAAAAAATACTTGTCTTCATCCTCCAGCTCCTGACATTTGGAAACAAAAGAGCTTGATTGCTACTTTGTCCACAAAGCCAAAACTTAATTGACTTGGTAGTCAGTTTAACAGCTGAAAATATGCTTCACCATTTATTGAATAAGTAAGCTTTAACTCAGCTTTACTTACAGCCTAGTAAGTTCCTCTGGAGACTCTGACATCAGGTTCCCACTAGTTCCATGTTTCTTTGGTTTGTTCATGAGTTGCTGAATAGATTAACGCCATGGTTTTGTTAGGTGAATGCATATGTGGCAATAAAAAAAGAAGCATACCACTATTGCCCCTCCTAAATAAGTAAGCAGTTTTATAATACTTTCTTCTGGGCTTAACATCTTTATATTCTGTACTACTGAGTTTCTCGCAAGACTATATTATATTTTTTGAAGTGTGTGTTTGTGTGTACACACACACGCACCCATAGATTAAGTTTTGTGCCACAAATAAAATACTATAATCTGTGTAGTTACACAATGCTTTTTTTAAACTAGTCATACGTATTTCTTTACCAGACACAAACAATGTTGCATGGCAACACACTTTATTTTGTATAGCTTCTTTCAAGCACATTGTGTGTCAAATATGTTAGAGGTAATCAACACACTTGCAGTTTTAAAATAATCTTAAAAGGTTTCAATGACATTTGAAAATAGAAATTTGAAATTTCAATTCAATGAAAATTATATTTAATCAAATAATACAATAGCGATATACATGTTCCTTAATTCACATCAATTATAAATGTAAAAGGGTGATCACATCTGTGGGAGATGAGCAGCCGTTTACAGTCTTGTAAATATTGGTTTGGTGGAGTGAGCTCTTAGTGAGGGAGATAGCTGGCATCTTTGTGCATTGATTCCAAAAGACTAGCACTGTGATGAGTCTTTAAAAAAAATACCTATGTATAAATGTTTGCAGTATTGTTGGAGCAGTAGGAGGGACAAATTTTTTTTTGCAGGGTTTGGTTGTTGTGTTTTGGGTTTTTTAATTAATATGGGACTACCAATCACAATACAGAAAAGCAGTTCTATATGAAACTGCAATTAAAGTAATGAATTTCATTACCCCGGTGCAATAGCTATATCTTATTTAAATTTCACATCACTGTTGTTGAGTCTTCCTGGTGAAACACTCAAGCTGTCTGATGGACTCAGCAGATGGCTGCTTACTGCCATGCATTTGTTTTCTTTCAGCAGACAATTGTTGTAAGATGCATCATTGTACTGAGCAGAGCAAAGGAGGGTTTTCTGGGTATGTTTGGTTTGGGTTTTTTTGTGTGCATGGTTTGTTTTTTGTTGCTTTTTGTTCTTTTCTTCCTTTTTGTTCTTTTTTTGCATTTAAAGACAAAAACATCTCTGAACTGTGTAGTTTTTCCTTTGCCTGCTGTGTGAAGACCTACCATAGACAGAAGGTCAACTCCTC
The DNA here is from genome assembly GCA_024611195.1 of Ceyx melanurus. Taxonomy (NCBI): domain Eukaryota; kingdom Metazoa; phylum Chordata; class Aves; order Coraciiformes; family Alcedinidae; genus Ceyx; species Ceyx melanurus. The sequence goes on along the minus strand of JANHGL010015909.1, from coordinate 44,750 downwards.
AAGCCCCCACCAAGGTCCCATGTAGATGACCACTGCAGATGTCAGTGCTGGTCAGTTTGCTGGGATCTATTAACACAAATCCACGAAGGGGATCTGGTGAGTTAAAGTGCTGCAGGAAATCAGATGTGGCACTTCTGATACTATTAACAAAGTAATAATTTTTTGCCACTCCCTTTTTAAGCTCCCTATTTACTGTACATACCCTTTATTATGTGCTTGTCCTTACTAAAAGCTTAAAAGTGAAATAAATTGCCTTCATGTTTGCCTCATTTTTGTTATTAAAATGGATTTTAGTGGACCTAGTAAGGACTGAATGTGTCTCAGATTACTTTAAAAGTATTGATAAGACACATAAGTACCTAAAGAAACATCAGTTTCTTAGGAATGGAAATCTAGCCCCTAACCAACTGGAAGTCTTGTGGCAGTACCAGTAACTGTCTGTGAGGTTAGGTGAGAGGAGTGACCATTTCACATACACTGAACCACTAGGCATCAATGGGTTCTGATTTCAATTCATGCCGTGATTTTTTTTGTTTTGTTTTGTAGAAGACCTTTGCAACACTGCAACTGTAAATACATGTGTGAAGACTAAGCAGGAGTGAAAATAAAAAAGAGTAACCTTAAGAAGCAGAGAACACAAGTTCTCTTGTGTGAACAGTGGGAGTATCCCATCCCATTCCTGGCACTGGAAGCAGAGGGAGCTCTGTGATTCACACAAACTCCTCAGTTTTGTGTCACGTGAGTATAAAACCCACCGCATTACATACTATTTAGTCTTCCAGATTTTTTTTTTTATTTAAGAAGAAATATGATGAAAGACATGATGGGTCAGCCTAGAATGTTACACAGTTTTGCAATACACCCGTAAATTACGTGAGAAGACCAAACGTTTGCATACATAATTTATTACAAATCACTAAGTGCTGAGATAGAAAAAGCAAGTGCCATATACAGTCAGAGTTGTGCCATCCTGTTAAATTTAATTTTATGTAGCTAAGACCTTTAGTTTCTCTTAATTTCCTATCTGCTTTTCCTAAGGGGTCCTAGAGGAAAAAAGGCAATTTAGGCTTCTCAGAGCAACTTCAAGAGCAGTGATAGCTACCAGCATTGTTATAGTAGCATTGTTTTTCAGAAGATCATAAAATGTAATAATCATATCTTGGATTTAGATTCAAAGTATTTTGACACAACCTTATTAACACAGACACATGTCTTCACCTTCATTAACAGTAACCCAGGGACACATAATTTAAGCATGTTTAATTCACAAATGCTGCTGTTACTAAGACAAAGAACAGTGGAGGAGATAGATAATTGCCATTGATAATACAGTGCCATTGATAAAGAAGAAAAATGTACAAGTGTTCAGGAAAACTGTGGACATGGAATGATTAAAACTAAGAGAAAAATATTCCAGGGGCTAGAGTCAAAAAGAAGATCTTTAATTTTTAAATTTGTACAGCAACAACTGAGACAGATGAGCCTCTGAAATATTTTGGAAAATGTCACTTTGCGAACCTTGTAGATTGCTTAAATGTTTATTAAAATGGATCAAAAGCCAAAATTCTCCCGGTAAAATAAATACTTTGTCTTTGCTAAGTAACAATATTTGTGAACAAAACATAAAACTATAATTTTAATGTGTCAAACATAGAAATATTTAAGATTAAATGTTGGAGTCAGACTGGGCATTTTTTTACATCTTCCTATTTACAAGCTGCTCATTAAGATCAGTTACCTTACGTTAGCTATTAAAATGACTAACATTTTTAAAGTTTGCTCCATGGCTAAAATAAAAACAACAGAAATGTCTTTTTACCATAACTTAACAAAAAGCAGAACCATATTTTTATCATCTAGGAGAACATACGATTATAAATACAGCTGTTTTTAATCTACAATTATATAAATAATAAACATGCTGCCATTCACAAGGATTTTAAGATTATTATATATAAGCAATATTACAATCTAGCAGAGGATGGCATGAATTTTCATTATCCATTTTTATTGTACTTATTCAGGACCTTTGTCTTCATCTGAAAAATGTGGAACAGACTTCTTTGCTACAACATTGTCCAGTCGCTGTCCTTGCAGATATGGGTTCACACTCTGAAAAAGTTAAAAATTGTAATTATTTATACCTATACATTAATTTATACTTATTAGAAACAGGGAAATATAAAAGATAAGTAGGATTAGCATAATATTTATATATTTCTTATCTGTCACATACTTGCAGACTAAAGAAATAATTGCTCCCAGGGAGTAAGTCTAATAGTAAATCAGTGTTTTGTTCCCTAATATTTTGTGTACAAGAATTTAATCCAATCCACTGAAAAGAATAAAATCAAAGGAGGACTATTGAGAGTATAGGACAGTCTGAATTAAACACTTTTTACTCTACTCATCCTTTCCTCCGCTCAGCAGAGAAGCATCAGCAGGTATAACTTGCTAACTCTTGAGGCAGGACAGAACTTGATAGAGAAGTACAGGTAAGCTTTAGCTTAAATCACTAGCCTGTGATGGGCAGGGACAGGTTAGATACCATGATACCATTTTTGACCAAAGTCTCTTCTTCAGCCCATCTCCTCTCCAAGAAACCCCTCCTCACTTCCTCTCTTGATGCCGAGATAAAAAACTGCTGGCACAGAAGCAGAGACAAACAACATTTTGGCATAGGAAATGGCTCTTCTACCACTGCCAGAACAAAGGAATACTGGAAAGAAGATCTCCAGAGAGGGTTCCACTTCACTTTGCACCATGCAAACAGTACAACGTGAGAATGAAGATGAACAGATCCTGTCTCAAAATTGTTTGAAGATCATAATAATGTAGACAGCCTATGCTTGAATTTTATCTATACCCATGGAATAAAATGTATCTACTGTGTTTGCAAGTATCAGGCAGTTTAGTGGAGATTCAGAATTAAATTTAATAGTATTTATATCCACTTTCTAGCCTTTTACAGTGTTAGTATAAACACATTTCAAGGATATACTTTCTCCTTCACAGATACAGACAAGAATTATAGTGCGCTGGATTTTGATGCCAATAAAAATTGTTTGCCTAAGGAGAAGTTTTGGAGGAATGCAAATTTTCCAGTATCTTCTGATTCTTGTCAGGCTGTCTGCATCATAGATATTACTTCTCTTGAGATATTTTTATGCTTCTTTCACCAAAATGGAGGAGTCAAAAAAAAAATTAAAAAAAATAATAAAAAAAACCCAGTCATAACTTTTTGTTTTCAGATATCCCAAGTAATTGTCAAATCTCTGGAAAAGATTTGGGGGTTTGTCTGTCTTCAAGTTTAAGCCCTTGGATGTCTCCAGATTTGTAGACTTACTCTCAATACTTAATCACAGTATAGAGCAGCCTTTTTGATTTCTTATATTATTTTTTGAGTGATTTGCCTGCTTCAAGTGAAAACAAAAATATTAGAAATTCATGTGGAAAAATCTTTGAAAATAAAACTAGCACTAATTTAATGTTTAAAATTGTTAAAAATAGACACATGTACATGATTTGTTTGTGTTTGTTTAAAGAAGTTCTGTTTAATGTTAATTCAGTCAAATTCAGCTGTTGCATAAACTTCTAGGAATTATTTGAAGATTCTTAGGAAGATTGGTCTATTTTTTTGTTCTTTTGCTTGTTTTTGGAGTAGTATTTTCTACTTTTTGAAATAAAGTAAGAGAATGAGAATACATAAAAAAATCTGAATCCTTCTCAACTGACAAAATAAAACACAAAATATAATGCAAACGTTCAGCTGATTTGACTAAAAAAATGTTTAATCCTATACAGCTGTACTAAATTCAAAGCAATGCAATTCCTAAGTACCTCAGTGCACAGCTCTGAGCCCACGGCAACAGGGCTCAGTTATTACAGAAGCACTCTGGTCGTGTTTGGGATATTAGCTTCTGGACAGGGCTGTGCTCATGCATAGATATGTAATAAAGGGGAGAATTACCAGTCAAATTAGAGGTCACTGCAAAGACCGGGGAAAAAAAACTAATAGCAAATAGTAAACACATACCTTTGCTAGACGTATTATGTGTATGTATGATTGTATATGTATTTATATACACACATGTAAATATAAGAATATACACACACAATTAAGAATATGTACTTTTGTTATTTCCAGTAGTCCCTCTGTGACTGTTACATTATAGCTTCATATGGATACAATATATTTACTCTCCATGGACAACACAGTTCTCCAAAGAGGACTTGTTTTAAACTGAAATTGGGACATCCTGACCCAAATTACAAGTCTGTTGCCAGAAACTGTCCTCCATAAACTCTCTGTCTGTGCAGATGAGCATGGAAAAGTGGCAGGAACCGCAAACAAACGATGACAATCCGGTCAGCTTTTTGGTTTCTGGGAAAATACACTCCACTACTGACAGCTCTAGGTTACCCTTCTGCTGATGAAGTGAAAATTCTGAATTGTTCATTAAAGCATTAGTAATCATTACAGTCTCAAAACAATAAAATACTTCAAATGATAATGAATTTACCATGAAGTGTCTTAGTGTGCTAAGAAAATAAATCTTCTGCAAGGCAAGAGTCTGATGCTTCACCACCAAAATTCTAGACTACTGCTGACCATATTGCTGTCACATCTCTCTAACCATTATTCCCTTTGTATTAAATTATGTCAGCATGCAGACAGAAAAAAGTAGGTTTTTTTCCTTTTTTTCTCATGTATATATTGCACTAATCCTACTTCAACATGTTGTGCTAGCTATTAATAAATACTCCACATAACTATTTCCAGAGCAAATTCTACTTACTTAGAGATAAAAATAAGTGTCTACCCTTTTTTCTTTCCCAATAACAACCTCAAAAAAAGCCAATCTAAGTGGGAGGCAGATACCAAGCTCAAGATCATTAACTTATGGTTCAACAGTGTTCATTACCAGTGAGCTGTTAATTGGTAAGAAATCAACTAATCTCCCTTTCTAGCAAATACTTTAGGCTTGAGAGTTAAATAAATAATTTATTAGTAAATCATCTTCACTTACGTTTCAGTTATTTTAAACCAAATTTACTTCATTTACAATATAAACTGTGCTGTCATATTTTGAAAAGCTACTTTCTGGCAGAGAGCTAAACTTTTTATTCTTGTAATAAAAAAAAAAAAATACCAGCAGCAAAGCTGGAGACTTTGGCTCTGTCTGAAAAGGATTTTTTTTTCATAAAAGAAAGGCTGACACTACAGGAAAAAAAAAAAAAAAGAAGACAATAGTAAAGTGGACTGTGAAGAGGTTCTGTCTCATATGTGGATTCCTTTCCTTGTTTTGGGGATGAGAACCCATTCACCTTTGTGTTTCAGGCAAGTGGGACACAGAAAAAGGAGTTTAATCTGAGGTAAATCTAAGTATTTAAGTGAATCCAATCACATCAGCTAAAGAACCAGTTCTACTGTCTTTTATACCCAAGAAGACATTTGCATGCATGAGTAGTGGTAACTAAGTTTACTACTGTTTTTTAGTAAGAAACTTGAAATCTGTTTTAAAGACATCTAAATAATTTTAAATGGTTTAATACAAATAGTATCAATTTAAGAAACACAGATAATATAGAAGTTTTTTTAATTAATGCTCTGCAATGAAGTTCACCTTCTGAAAACAACAGGTTGTTTAGAGAAATATATCTTGTATTGGTGGACAGTCCTGAAGCCTGCTGTAGTTATTTGTCACAGAGTTTCCCTGACTTTATGCATAATATAAGGTATAATGAAGGACTCTTCTCAACAGAATGATTTTAATTCTTAAAAGCTCTATATCCTCTGATTCTATGATTCTCTAGATGATACAGAGGCTATGAAGTATTCTGATAGTTACCCTCTTTCTTCTTTTTGGACCACTATTAATCTTCTCAAAGAGTAAATTCTTGCTCTGGAAGGAGAAAAATGCAGCCATCAAAATCATTAAACTTCTTTTAATATACTACTTTTACTGTTAAATACCAGCAGGTTTAGAGGGGTTTGTAATTTTATAGGAAAGATAAACCAGAAATAAATATTTGGATATTCCTGCTAACATTTTGCAGTTCTTCAGAAGTCACTGTCTTAACACTAAAACCCCAGTAATTTTCCACTATATTATCATCTGTGTTCAGGCAGGAAGTGCTTCAAATACATGCAGACTTAATGATACAGACTGGATGTTCCCCATCATGTAATACATGGTATAAATTCATATATATTAAAAACAAAACAAAAAAACCCAAACAAACAAAAAGTAGAGGAAAAAAAGAGTGGGAAGGAGAGAAAGCAGGAATCCCACCTCTTGAACGTTTTTCTATAAATTTGAGGTGATAAAGAACAGAAGCAAAAGTCCCTTTACAAGGGATTTTCTAATTCCTTTTAAAAATGGCAATCAGCATCATTCCTACTGTTTTATTGTCTTTGCTTATTCACTTCCAGATATCAACACTTCTCAGTGCAAAGTTCTGCTGACAGGAGTTCAGCACCAACTCCTCCTTTGTTTAAGTAGTGCCCTCACTGAAGTTTCTGAAAACCATTTGGTCTATAATATTTTAAATGGCAAACCTTTTAAAAACTGCCAAAAACATCTTGGCAGAGGCGAAAGTTATGATGAGCAAAGAGAATAAAAAACAACACAACAAAACAACAGAAAAAAAAGTCTGACCATAGTTTACATAAGTGCATCCACATATTGTTGTATTTCATACAAGTAGTGAAGTCTAATAAAGTCTAGAATAACACACACATGCTCAACACATTTTGCTTCAGCTCTGTATTATGAAGAAAAACAAATCCAAACCCAAACCTGAAAATGGAAGGAGAGAAAAATTACATGTATAAAAGCAGAACACTGTATAAACAAGACCATTAATTCTGCTATAAACAACTGACCTAACATTGATTATATAAATAGAAAGTGTAATTCTAGCACAAGACAAATTCACCAAACACTTCTACCCTCTCTGCAGCCTTGATATGAGAAAAAACAAACATTTTCAAGTGTTACAATGAAATCTGACAAACTTGTCTGTTTTGTACTTCTCATGTTCATTAAACCCCAAATTCACAAGGCCTATCTCTTGCCCAACCTCAGTTATTTTGTCTGAGCTGTTCCAAAAGGGAACAGATATTAAGTTGGCCAAGGGAGACATTCTTAGCTAGTAATTTATGCAAGATCACTTTGGGAAAACTTAAATTTAACATTTTAAAGAAGCCTACAGAGGTGTAAATTATTCTTTTTAGGAAACAAAGCACCGTCAAAGCCTCTCTTTGTAAACTATTTGACCTTATACTTTTCACAAGAGGAAAAATAATGTTTCTGAAATAATGGCTCCTGGAACTAACATTTCTGTCAGGAAAATTCCTTATCATTAAACTGTTCCTGCTCAGGAAAACTGTATTTTTTTTCAGTCTGTTTGGGAATGCTTAAATTCTATAAAGCATTATGTGGAGTGCAAAGCAAATAAGGTTATAGAGCATGAGCTCAGTAATAGCAGTTATGAAAATATGCTCCACTATGTAAGAGCCTGAGCTCATCAGCCACCAAACTTTGCCCATGAAGTATTAACTGTTTTCATCCCTCACCTACAAGTTTTTATAACAAAAGTACAGAGAATCTCCATTTAAACATATGCCTCATATGGAGACATGTTGGACATGAACTGATACTATTTTCACTCTTTCATTCCACGCGCTCCCTTAACTACTTGGATTAGAGCACTACATTTTGTGATTTTGGTGGGAAAAGCTAAGAAGTTAAAATGTTTACAGCAAACTAATTAATACTGGAGAGATTTAACCTTATATCTTTCAGATTTCACTGAAACATCTTTAAGCCGGTAATAATCAGAAAAGGAAAATGGCATTAGCAAGGCAGCATACTTACAGAAGGGCTATTGTTGGTTTGGTTTGGTTTGTTGGGGGTTTTTTTGTTTTGTTTTGGGTTTTTTTGTATTTGTTGTTGTTGTTGTTGTTGTTTTTTAACACCAGTCCATTTTCAGTCATATCAGGAATATCAAGCATGACAATTTTTATTATACCAAGCATACTGAGTGAAACTGAAGGAGGGACCAGACCTACCATAATCCATCCTAATAACCACCATTGCCATCTGGGTGTTTAACAGTTAGTAAAAAAAGATGCACTTAATGTTACTTACTATAATTGGAGTCGGAATAAAACAAAATATCAGTAATTAGTTTCAGGTTTCCATTAGCATTAGGAAGCCAGAGACTGCAACTTCTTTAACAAGAAGCTAAACTTCGTTAATTACTTTTATCTCTGCTCCCCAATTGCCTTTCTTTGTACTGTCTTGGATCCCTCCACTGTAGCTGATAAGCAAAACTGGCATTATTTCTACCCTTAGAGTGAAATGTTATGCATTCCTTCAACAAAAGGAAGTGTTGCTGCAAAGCATAGCTGCTTTTAATTCTCTATTTGTACTGATACTGGTGTCAAAAAACACAGCTGAGCTTCCCTCCTCTTTTTAACCCCTACATGTGGTAGTGGATAACATTTTTAGGTTTCAATAAATAACAACTTGCAAACAAGTGGTTTTTAGATTTGTATTGTAAATTGTATATTGTAAACTACCTTCATGCAAGTCTTTCTGGATGCCAACAAGCCATCTAAATTTAGAGTTAAGTTGTAAGATGTGGAAAAGGCAGTCTCAAATAGGAAGTACCTGCCTCCTGCAAGAAAAAGTCTGAACTAAGGGGAAAAAAAAAACCCCACATAAATCTTAGAAACTATCATTGCACACTAGGGTAGAAACCTTCAAAAGTTTCTCATCTTTCTATTCTCAATGTTCCACTATGTTTTCTCATATGAGGAGAAAAAAAATTCAGAGTTGGGGAGAAGAGTATGAGCCATGTATCTCACTCTATAAGCAGTTTGTTTCTGAGACTTTCCATAAGTCTGCGTATTGATATATGGAGATTTATCCCAAAGATTGTAATATTCTTCCTCTTTCTCCCCCTTCTAACCCAGCATATATTCATCATTGTTTATATATTTATATCTTCATATGTATTAGCAGTATTTAAACATAATACATGGAATCATACACTTTGCTGTATTAGACAGCTTTTAGTCTTACTTTATCCTTATATAACGTGTCGACTATTCACAGGGCACTGTAGAGATCCCACAGCTTTGTACACATGACAGTCTGTCACCAAAACAAACCAAGCAACCTGTTCTTTTCCTGTTATTCATGAACAAACAGGTCTTTTTCCTTTTTTTTTTTTTTTTTCTGACCTGCTAATGTAATTTGGGTTTTACTGTGGTTATGTTAAGGAATGCCATGCTGGCTCCCTGAAAGGACAAGTCAGTGGGAACTGTAACACTGCCTCAACCACTCCGTGGCAGGAAAAGGCAGGGGAGAAGCTCCCCAGAGAGCCTGTGAGCATATGCCAGCTCACACGGGTCCAGGAGACACACTGGCTCCGAAGGCTTCAGACTGTGGTGACAGCCTCGTGCCTTTGTAGCACGCCAGGCTCCGTGGAAATGCTGTCTCCAAACGTCTGTAAATGCACAGCCCTTAGCCCTTGAGGTGCTTGGTCCTAACCTCTTCCATGGGAGAAGCAGGAGCAGGCTGCTAGCTTGCAGGGGCAGTGGGAGGAAGAGGAACACAGCGACCCACTGGGCAGCCCACAGTCAGCTGTGTTGGTCATTTCCAACTTAATCTGGACAAGTAAGTGACCTAAAGGACCTAAAAGATCTGATCTGCTTTATCTCTCCTTTATAAAATCTTAAGCAGCTAATTTTTAGAGTGCTTTTCTGCTCTTATTTTTCCAGAGAGATTTAAAAAAAAAATAAAATAAATTAGCCATAAAACCAGAAATAAATACTGTTGCATTTATTATTTTACCTTGTGGTATTACACAACGAGGAGGCAATCGGGGCATCCTTCTGGATCTCAGCAGAACATTTGCTCATGTATATTACCATCTGTTTAATCTCTAATTAAAAAGATCTGGAGATGGCTATGCTGCCGCTAGATATTCTCACTGTTTAGTAACTAACAGTCTATTTTAAGGCATGCATGAGCAGTTTTTGTCCATTAATTAGTACTAATGGATGGAGAAATGAAAAAAGCCAGTATTCACTAATGATTACCTACCATTTATTAAGTATATATGCTATTAATGACAACACAATATATATGCTTGATTCTGAAATATTGTTATAGACCGGATTTACAGAACTGCTTTTATAGACTTCAAGTGGTATTATGAAAGTAAATTACTTATGAATACTAAGAAAACTAGCAGCATTTTCTGTCATAAATAAGAAAGTTCACCATCTGGTGTTTTTAAAATGAAAACCTTTGATGGTAATTATTTAGAATGCAACAACAGTTTCCAAAATTTGGATTTTTGGCATGATTCTCTTATATGAGAAATTTAGCACTCATATAGTAATTAAGGCAATAAATCTTACACTGGTTTGATTATGAATGATGAATCATTGTCTCACAATTACAGCAGAAGAGGCTGCCAAACATGTCCATTTATCGATATGTGCTTACAGAGCATGGATTTAGGGCAACCTTAAGTAAAGTGTTATAACAATGTAAAATGAGAATTCATTATTTGCTCTAGAAGCATAAATTATGGTCATTGTTATTGTTTTCCTGGCGCCTGAAGGGATTTGGGATGGGACATTTAACTGATGTAATGTAAGATTAAGCAGCAGAGTTCTAGCTGCAGAAATAGTCAAGCTGGAGTTACTAAAGTCCTTGTATGCTCAGAGCAAGATTTTTGCCCTTATGCCTTTTGCTGCGTTTATTATATGCAACATGTGAAACAGGTTTCCAATAGAATATAGTGCACAACCCAAATAGAGGAAGAAGAAGCATCGTCTTCCAAATTCCTTGAACCAGAGAGCATTCCTTAAAACAAGTTGTTTAGACCTATACTTTGTTAAGGTGTTCAGGCACGGCTGCACTCAATTTATTGATTTTATTGTGGCATCTAAGGATCTGAACAGTGAATAGTCACCGAATGAGGATAATCTTTCAAATTAGGGCATTATTATATTTTGAAATATTGTGCTAAAATCCACACTAATTTTGGTTGCATATTCACTGTAGTTTGAAAAGTGTTTTTATTTAAAAAAAAGTTGTCATGGTTTGGGACAGGCAGTAAGAGAAGGCTTTCTGCTCTCCATTTTTATGGGCTTTTTATCAATTACAGGCATTATTTTTATATTTTTAAGGACAAGTTCACCTTTTTTGAGAAGTTTCCCTGAAGATGGTAATTTTTTCAAGCAATAAGCACAATATTTTCCTTCTGGTTTCATATTACCCCATGCAGCAGACAACAATCAGTCTCACATGCAACCAAAATGCACGAGAAGGATGTACTCACCCACTTGCCCATGTTGGGATAGTCATGCTCTGGATCAAAAAGGTGTTGGTGCAGCTGGTATTCCCTGCTGAATTCTGCTGTGTCTGGGGTGTTTTCTAGACACCCATCATCAACTGCAAAAGCATGTTAGAAGGTTTTTTTTTTTCAGTGCTTATGAGCTTTGAAACACACATTATGTGTAGATTTCAGCAAATTTTGTACATGCAATTATGCAATTAAAAAAGATAATTAAAGAACTGGATGATCAGAAAATATCAGGTATTTTTTCTCTTAGTGCAGTTTGTGAGGATATATTTAAATAATAAAAACCAAAAACAAAACAACAAACCACAACTGAATGGAACTTCAAAATGATACACATATAATTTCTAAGCTCTTCCCCTTCTTTTATTTTTTCCTTGATTAATCTTGATTTTACATTGAAATGCATGTTATTGTGATTCAGATCCTCTTTTCATTTTTAAATGTGCAAAGGAAGTTGTAGAAATTGTTTAGGCCATACTTTTGAAGTTCATGGTAAAACGATGCTGTGAGCAAAAACAGAATTTCCTTTACTGAGTAGCTCTTCATGGAACACCATTTCTAGTTTGATACTCTGTTCAAAATGGCTGAAAATCATCTATGAATCATAAGATCTCACAAAAATGAGATTTGCAATGTGGAAAAAGATTTCTGCTGAAGACATTTCTGCAGATTGGTAACTAATCTGATGGGTGCAGAAAAATCCTCTGATCACAATGGTTGTTTTTTGAAGGCAGCATTACATCAAGGGTAATACCAATTGACTTTTTTTATTTCACCTAAGAAAGAAAAATTGCAGGTATTTTCAAATGGATTTCCCTGGATGCCAGGTTTTATCTAATCACTAACAGAAGTCTGATGGGCAAGCACAGAAGATAGGAAGCCTGTGTGTGTGCTCGTGTGTGAGAAAACCTAAACCCATCATTTGCAACCTGTCACATGCAGCTATATGGAACAAAATGGAAGAGTAGATATTATTTTAGAAGAGCTGTGTCCTTAATCATCAAATTGGCTGTAATAGAAAACAGTAAGGAAGGACTATTCAAAAATATGGCATATTTTAAAGAAATGTTTAAAAGTTTGCAAAACTTTTCATGACAAATACCTGTTTTGATCAGTTCTAAGCTAGTTAGAACACTTTTCAATAAGAATACAGACAATTGTTTTGCATTATCCAAGTAATGTAAAAGAAGACTAAACAGAAAAGATTTTGAAAGGATCTTTTAGCTCATAAAAAAATGAGAGAAAAGAAGAGTGCTCATTTCCAGCTCCCAAGGCAGCCAATCAGTGTTTTACTACTATTTTCAGCACTGGAAGTAATTCTTTGGCTCAAATAACAGGAAAATAAAAAAAGATCAGTTCCCTTTGGGTACATTTGTATCATGCATATGCAGTTTTAGAGATCCTTCAGCACCAGCCACTCACAGGGCTTGGTATGTGTGCAGCTGCAAGCTGAGGAATGTAGCAGGTGTCCCAGGTACCATAATGCTCTGGCACCTCGAGGCTGCACTGCTCCTCTGCCAGAGAGAACCTGCAGGAGATGTGCTGGGGTACGTCCACCTACTGCTCCATTTCTTGGAACAGATGCACCCTTGGTGAGCTATAAAGCCACGTGGATTAGGGCCAAGGTATCTTAAATACTGACTCGTGGTCTGGGTTGGAGATCAGGACAGTTTCAATCCTCTCAGCACAATGAAAATCATTAAAATGAGGGGAAATCTCATCTGTCCAAGAATGATAACTTTGTTCAGGGGCCAGCACTATCCTAAATCTCACTATCTTCTGCCCTAAGGTCAAGATGATTTCTTCCACCTAACACTCTCTAGCAGTCATACAGCAGCACAAAAGGTGCACCTATTAAAAAAAAAATTAAAAAATCTAAAACACCCAATCACTTAACAGTTCTGCTCCTGGGGTAGTCAACAAAAGGAAACACCTATTGCTGCTCAATTGCATAATCATGCTTAGTTGACACAGAAAGACTGACAAAACCACAGTGAAGACCAAGGTGTGAAGACTACACCAGAATTACCTGTTTTTCCAATAGGGCAGGGATTTGGAGGGTCAGGATATCCTTGATCTTCACTGAAATCTTTTGGTACATTATCTCCTGTCAGCTCAGCAACAATGTTTGGGATATTGCCATAAGGACCCAAGTGTTGGAGACCTTCATGCGCACCACCTAGCAAAGACAATTTACACACAGTTCCTTTTTACAAGATTAAAGTTTAAGTGCTTTAGCTGCTTCAGGTCATCCAGACATGCAGTTAAATTTAGATATATGTTATGTAGAAAGATCCAAGTTTAGAATTCAAACATCTACTTTAGAAACGTAACCCTGTGACCTAAATCAGATAACTTAGGTAATGAAAAATGAAACTAGGAAACAAAATCATCCACTTGGGATTAATTTTAGGATATTTTTTTTTATTTAACTCTTTAAATTACAGGTAAGAAAATGCAAAGAAAAATAAACATGAAACAGTAATGGAATATAATACATTTACTGCGCAATCATCTTTAGTCACTGTTCATTGTAGCAATTAATAATTGAAGAAGATAGGGCAAGAAGGCAAAGTAAATGACACTATAAAAAGAAATACTATTGGCATAGCCTAGAAATTAATTCATAAATTAAGTCACATGAGGGGACCCAAGATATTATAACAAATTTGGTTGTATACACTTAGGAAAATTATTTTTAAATTAAACCATTTATTGATTGCAAATTTGAGTTTCCTGCAGTAATGGTAAAAACTAATTAAGAGTCCATATTGTTAGTAGGAATTTGTGTGCATATACACCTACAGAGTATTCACTTCAGTATGAAACACCACATTCAGTGACTTTTACACCTTTAAATAATATATTAGATCTAAATGCAGGCTCTTGTATTTGACCTGTGGGACTCAGAGCATCATCACTGCAGGGTTACAAACACCAGCAAGCAGCAGGTTTTATAACTCAGTGTCAGAGAGCATGATGATGAGCTTCTGTTCTTGGCCAAATGCACACAGATGTGGTGTGCTGCAGGCTTCTTCCACACATCTCAGCTTGGGTGCCTTGCTTTTGACAAGTAGGGTCTTCTGGTAAAGGTCTGGAAACCAAGCTCAGGTCAGAATGGCCTCTATATGCCACTCTACAAACATTTATCTGCTCTGGACCTCTTCTGCACACATTACTGGCCAAAATGCATCTACAGGCTAAAACCCAGCTGTTTGTGGAGTTGGTTACATACTGTTGTACGGTATTCTTTTTAATCTCAGACAAATAAAACCTTTTTTTCCATAATACTCTTTTCCCCTGTCATAAGTCACTCACCATAAACAGCAGCGACAGCAAATGTAGTTATTGAGTAGTGAGTTAGTTGCGTGACATCACAGCAACCCTTTTTTTTAATCCCTTCATAATGAGGGATAACAACATATAGGTAAGCATAGAAATTCCACTAACAATGAATGAGAGAAAAGGAATTTGAATGATTGGAAAATGTGAATTAAAGACTGAACACACATACAACTGTTTGGGTAAACAGCACAATCACCATATTGAAAATAAGACTATTTGGTGATAACCTCTATAATTTTCATAGATCCAAAAGACTGGAATAAATCTTCTGAACATGAATTCTCCTCCAGAAGAATCACGCAAGTATTACTTTCTCAACTTACAAATAAATACAAGCCTAAATCATCTTGTATATAGCTAGGCATTGTAAGGTACCATAATAACTTTCAAAATTTGCTAACATAAGGCAGTCTTGACAAAATTTGTATTAGAAGCTAATAGAAGTTGTATATACGGACGGACTCAGTGATCTAGGAGGTCCTTTCCAACCATGATTATTGTGAGATTCTGTGATTTAGACGTGGCAGTTGGGTAAAATAGTTTATATTTCACAAATAATCAGTTGGAAGTTAGCATTATAGTACCAGAAGCAAGTTTATCTATAAGTATATATATATCAATTTTAATTGCATGATGTACTAAAATCTAATCAATATATTAATTTTCGACTCAAGTACAAGTTTCTTATTATGTAAAGCAATATTGAAGGAATGTTTTATACTTATGTAACAAACATAAAAGTAGCCCTATAAAAAAATTACATCTGTGTTACATGGTTTTCCCTGGCCTGGTACTAAAACCAGAACAGCATTATACACACTATGGAACCTTATTATACATTTGAAGTCCATACTTGACACAAAGATGCTGCTTGTAAGAACTGCATGGATTCACAACAATGCTACGGTGATGAGGTTAAAAAATGTATTACATACATTTAATTTAATGTAATTTAATCCAATGTCTAATGTATATCATAAATTATTTATTCTGTCATGAGCTCCTTCACACAAAGGCTGATTGCATGTATGTACTCAAAAGCATCAGGTTATGATGCTGTAGCTGCAAGCTACAGAACCACATAATCAATAGGTGTTTGAACATCCTGTATACAATGTGGGTCACTATGGGACAATCCATCAGATAGAAACATATCTATGCTTGCATGTGGCACAGACCTCTTGGCACCAAAGCTCCATCCATAAAGAAAACAGAGGTACTTAGCAGGCTCCAGTAAGCTATATATACTTGTAAGTTTAAACTGACTGCCAAAAATTTCCTTGACTGAGTACAAAACAATCTTTTTAATATAAAAGATTGTTTCCTTTAGGTATAAATGTCCATGATTGTTTAAGGGGTTTTCCTTTCTTTCCAAAAGATCTAGAGACAATAGCACCTGCTCTGGTGCCATAATTTAACACACTTGAGTGACTTAATAACGTTAGTAAAGCTCATTCCTTATAAACTCTGATAAATAGTGCACTCAGGAAGGACTGCAATAATAAAAATAAAATGCTATGAATATACCAAATGGGGATATTATGTACAGTAATTCACAAGCTGCATTAGTTTAGGTACTGTAATATTACCGATTTGAAAGAAACATATTAGGATTAAATACACTGCAGCACCAAGTCAAAACATTGTGATACAAACATTTACAATCAGATGCAAAAATAACACAAGATGTGTCTCTTGAACCTTGAGGAGACTAAAAAAAAAAGACAAGACTGCTAAATATTAGGGAACTTTTTGTAAATTCCTACACAAGGGATGCATGAGAGACACCATTGTTGATTTTTTTTAAACTAAACTAGAAAAAATCCATTAGAATAGTACAGAGAACACCCTTGTACTGTGAAAGGATGGGCCAGATAAATCTGTGTTTTCCCCATCTCTCCTTACTTCTTGCATGAACTGAGTTTTGTGTGCCATTTATTAGCAAAAAACAAAACAAAACAAAACAAAAAAACAAACAAAACCTCAAAATCAATCAGCTCCCTTTCACATGCAGAATTTCTGTGTGAGCATGTAGTTACTTTACATCCCTACAGGTCAAACTAGGTGTTTAGCTGTTCCGGACTAAGGTCACTATTGTCATAAGTAAGTGTTGGATTTAATTTAAAATATACATAACTGCCTTCTGGCACCGGTCTTGAACTGTTCAGGATGGTAACCAGAAATGGAACAACGCCTCTTCCCTTTCCTGTAATTCTGGAAAAGTCTTTATTAATCTCACTCCTGGTAGCATCTCAATTAGAGATGACAAAAAAAAAAGTGCACACATTTTAACTCAGTTCTTTGTAGGAGCAATACTGTCTCTATGGGTGGAAGTACAGCACAACTGCTCTGCTCTCAGAGAAAAAAAAAAGCAAAATAAACAAACAAAAAACAACCAAACAAAAAAAAAAAAAACTAAACACCAAAGAGCAGTCATTTTCCTGACAGTGATTAATATTCCCCTGATCAAATACATCCAATGAAAATGTTGTTAGTCCAGTTTCCAGAAATGGAAGTTGCATTTCCAGAAATGTTGAAGTTCCAGTTTCAGCTACTTGCCTGTTGGTAACATAAAGTACAATGAACCAAAGCTGCTCTCAGAAGCAACCCTCCACATCGAAAGAGTGATACAAAGAGGGAACACTGACCCCCAGAAGAGTCATTTTAAGAAAGCCTGTGAGAATGGATTTTCAAAAAGGTAAAATGATCGCAGAATATTTAAAGACAAATAATGGGACAAATTTGCCTTTCAGTCCGATTGGAATGGTTTCCCATGTCAGAGTGGAGATAAGGTTACCCCACTACCAAATTCAGAAAAGAGGTCGTTTGGTCAATCTTAGGAAGGAGATACAAAATAGAACAGATCACAGGTATGTGCTGTGAGTACATGAATCCCAGATCCCAAATTAAAGCCCTTTACTGAAAGAGTCATGCTAGATGCCCTAAGTTTTCATATTTTTGCCCTTAAACATCATGAAGTAGATTCTTAATATTCATACCTTTCCCAGATGCATAGAGTAATACTACCCTTGAGTAGGAATTTCCCCTCTTATCATCTTAACCTGTACAAACTCCAAGCAAATACGATCTGCAAGAGAAGCCTAGTACACCTTATCCCATTTGTGTAAGATTCCTGAGGGAGTAAATAGATACTAATCAGAGATGCAGGACCATTTTTGCTACTTGACAAAAATCTGTTAATTTATACTAGTAATACTTCTGGAGAAAATATTGAAAATTATTTCCTTTCTGATACAAAGATAGCTCTTTTTCCATCCACTGTGACAGCTTTCCTATACTTCCTACACTTCCATCCCCAGTTATCTTGCCATATCTAGCTTTCCTGTGTTGTTGTCACATTCATAAGTGATGTCTCATTACTAACCGAAGGCAAGTTTTGCAGAATCTTTTATATCTTAAAATGGGATGCCATCCACTAATTTCATTTTTCCTTTCATAAAAACAAAGAATTTTTGGGTTGGAAGCAATCTTTAAAGGCCATCTAATCCAACCCCTCCTGAAGTAAGCAGGGACATCTTCAACTAGATCAGATTCCTCAGAACCCTGTACAACCTGACCTAGAATGTTTCCAGGTGTGGGGCTTCTACCACCTCAGTGGGCAACATGTTCCAACGTTTCACCACTCTCATTGTAAAAATGTATTTCATTCATTATCAACAATACTCCCTATCATGTAATCTGTTTTATTCAAACTGTTAAAAAAAATCCTGAATGTAAAAAATGCATTTTCATTTTCCTCACCCTTTCTAACATCTCTGAAACCTTTGCAGTCCCAATATGATTTCCCCCATGTGTCCTAGAGAGTCCTATGCTGGTTGCTGAGATTGATTAAGATCAGGAAATGAGAGGCACTGAAAAACTTATTATCACATTCTCTCTATTCCACAGAAGCTGCTAAAGAAGAGAATAGGGAAGGAGAAAAAGTATAGGAGAAACCAAGAATGGAAAAATGCAAACCTAGCCAACTTCCTTAACCACTCATGAGCATGCCTCAGGAAACCCAAGAAAACTAAAGCTATACATACTCAGGCATCCCAGATTCCACAGTCAGCTTGTCTTCTCCTTAATGAAACAAGGTTTCCTAAAACTATAAAGATTCATTTTCTTTTTCTCTGCAGAGGGACAAATTATTTTCAATGTGTTTTCTAAATCCTTAAGCACACACATCACACAATTACTGACCTTGCTTTCAGTGAATAATTCCATTTTATCCCATACTTTAATTACAAACAGTATGAATATTTAAGATATTAAATGCTTTTATTGTGTCATGGCTAGGACCAAAGTAACACCCATGCCTCTCTCACAATAATTTATACCAGTAGCTTATACGCCATTATTATTCATTATTCAAATTGCACACACAATTAAAAAAAAACATCAGCTAGCTTGCTGACAGCACAAAAGCAATCCTCACGCCTCCTTTGGTTGAAGGGTTCTCTAATGGACTATCTTAATTTGCCGTTCGGACTGAGCAGAAAGCCGGAGCGCTCACCGACTGATCAAGCTTGCCCTACGCTATTGAACAAACACGGTGTGACCGGCAGCAATCGGCCCCCTCTGTGACGCCGACTGTCAGCCAGTGCATTGCAGCAGGGCCGAGGGAGGGCACGTCCGGCCCACGCATCCACATCTGCTATCACCGTGCCTTGCTAATGGTCACGTGTGCGGCACCCAGCCCTACGAAACAGGGCAAACAAAAGGAAGCTGGTGACCTACTTTACCCTATGCGGGATGTGGTGTTACTCGGATCCTGTAAATGTAAACGTGCCAATGAAAGACTAGAGCACTGTATTCACTGGCATTGACAGCAGCTGTATGAGAAGCCCAGATGCTCCATCAGTGTCAGCATGGTCATAGAGCAAGACTCCTTTTACTCCTGTAATGTGAAGCATGGAGGCACTACAATTGTCCAGAACGAGACCATTTTTTTCTGTCTGCTGCCCCACTGAACTTCACAAAGTTTTCCTGTTTATTTCCCATTTTACATCCATTCAATTCATTTTTCCATGCAGATAACTTGAAGTCCCAGCTGGTTCTTCAAGAGAAGTGTTTAAACTTTTCACATGCTTGTCTGACATCTGCCACCATGGTAGATTTTCTGACTCCCCCAAACAACTTTATTGTGAACACTACCAGACTCCCGAGTCTTGCTTTGGTGAGCTGGTCTTCCTATTCAAAACTTTGGCCAACGTGGCCGAAGTCAAGACAAGGTTTCTTCTGCACTTGAATAAAAGCATCACCACGCAATGAAGATGCGATAGAGCAATGAAATGAAAAGCCCTGCCAGGGCTCATGACACTGTTCTTTGGCACTGTAAAAAGGACTGGGACAGCTAATCTGATGTATTAAAGCATACCAAAGGGAGCAACCAGCTTCTTTCTCTCTCCTGTTCAGCAGCTGAAGACATTCCTCCTCTCATTCATTCCTGCAAGCAGCAGTGAGGCACTGCTGAAAGCAGAGGAGATGGGAATCACAGAGATAGCTCTGGAAATCTCTGGAGCATGCCAGAGATCTTATCTCCTGCACATGGCACCACAGTCAAGAAAGCAAGAATCTCTTATTTGTCTAGACTTCTAAAATATCTTGTCATATAAGCAAATAATTTTTAAAGGTTTTATTACTGTGAGTTGATTTAAAATTCAGATTGGAACTGGGCAAATGCGCATGATTTTCAGAACAACTAAAAAAAACTATAAATTCCAAGTAATGTGCCCAAGGATCTTTTTTTATGCATGGAAATACAAACAGGGGAAAAAGAATCTTTGAAAACAAGAGCTCATCATAAGTTTGTTGATAGTCAGTGACAGATTTTTAAATGCTTATAGACTATATTCTATTGCTAGATAAAATTTTATAGTTTCATATTCAATTTCTATATGCCAACACTAGAAAATGTGACTACAAATCTCCTTCTAATTGATTAATTACCTTTAGGTACAAGAGAATCTACTTCTGAATTAAAGTCTAAGTCCCTGCAGACCTGTCACCTTTCTTCCCTGGAAAAGTCCCATCCTAAACTGCATTCTCTTTCAGTGGAATCTTTTGAAGATGACTTTATGAACATCAGCCATAGTCCATACCACATAACAGTGGTTAGTAAGAGGTTTATATTCTTGGTTCCTCAGAAGAGGGATGTGACACTGCAGTGTATACTGCACTCCCTCCTGCAGCCATGAGAAGAGGACTGCTATACACACATTGTTTAAAGAAAACGTTCAAAACTCCAAATCCAAATATGTCCCTTAGACCCATATGCAAATAACAAAATATCTAGAGAGAACCAGGGATGAATATACTTTTATTCTAGTCTTCACCATTGACTTACTTCTTTGGAAAGCACACTAGTTTTGAGAATTTTCCCCTCCCTGTCCCCAGGCACACCAAGAAGACGAGCATCATGCCTGCACATCTCCTGCAGCACTTGGGGGGGGTGGGGGGGTGGGTTCGAAAGCACCCATGTCCCCAAATTCAGAAGTGGCAGAGCCCACAGTTGTGACACCAACAGCCTTTGAAGGATCCTGCCCTTGCTCAAGAGGGAAAGTTGCCAAACATGTTAAGGTAACATGACAGCACCTCCACA
Organism: Ceyx melanurus; assembly: GCA_024611195.1. Lineage (NCBI taxonomy): Eukaryota > Metazoa > Chordata > Aves > Coraciiformes > Alcedinidae > Ceyx > Ceyx melanurus. The sequence continues at coordinate 23,407 of JANHGL010015909.1, read as the reverse complement.
TAGCACTACAAACACCAACTCTGCTTTCTTATATTTCACTGATTTCATTACTTAAAAATTCATATGAAAACAAGGATATTATGGGCAAAATTTTAAAACAGTTGTGTTTAATAAAGAATAAATAAAGTCATACCACATCATTATTTTGCTGTTTGTGGAGTATGATTGTTTTACATGTAATTTCTTCACAGAGCTGTGCCATAAAACTTACTCAGCTAAGGAAAATCCACCATAAACCACCACTGTCATTTGCTAGTTTCATTTGACTCTATCATTAGCTTTCAAGTTCACAAATTAACACTCTAAACCACCTCTCTCACAACATGCTGCACTGTCTGATACTCAAATGCTGGTTATGTTTGACATTACAATCTGAGGATTAACATACAAAGAAAATTATAGGCATTTTTAGTTAGATCTACACAAATTAAGATGTCTACCATGTTAATGTATTTTTTAAAGTGCAGCTTTACCATTTTCAGTTTATGTTACAAATTGGAGATGTCCATATTCAATTTTGAAATAATATTTCCTGGATAACTCCAGTAACTTGCAAAAAAACCCAAACCTGAAAGCATACACGAGTAGAGTGATGTTGGGGCTTAATTTTGTTTGTTAAATGTCAGGCCCATAATGCAGTGTTTGATTAAAGTCATATGTGCACCAGCAAAAGCAGCCCCAATGTGAATGTATGTCTGAACTGCACCAGAGCTATATAGAACAGATAGAATAATCCAAATCCCAGATGATTGTGTGATCTCTCTGCACTAAATTGACACTGTGAAGCAGCTCTGGCACAACAGAACTGACTGTGGGAGGTGTGCTCCAGCCCAGTAGCCCACTGCCAACCCAGCAACTCCTACACTGCTACCCCTAGGTGCTGGACAGAACATGTACCATGCAGCCATCACACTGCCACATCTACTGACCCCCATGTAATATACTCCCACGTAACAAAGGCAATGCCAATATATTCAGGTATATAAAAATCAAACAAGTGCATAGGTAATTTGTGTGTGGGTTTCGCTGAGTGCATTCATAAGCAAAGATTTTGGCAACTTGCTAAAAGGACTTTACTGTCCTCATAGGAAACAAGTTCATTCTTGCAGGTATATTATGGGCCAAACAGCAAGGAGATCCATCACTGTCTTAGTTTTTGACTAGGAAAATATAAATAAAAAGAAACATTATTAACATGCATAAGTAATCTGCATAATTCTACAAACAGTGTATTAATGACAAGTGCTATTTGTAAAGTCTGTGCTAACAAGTCATTGACTACCAGCTGTTGATAGAAATATTAGCATAATGTTCCAGACTCTTTAGACTTTAATAATGTCAGACAAGCAGACAGAAACTACCCTTTAGTAAAACAATAAACATGTTGGTTTGTTTGGGTTTTTTTCTTTTCAAAATAATCAAATAATCCTTGTCCTTTTCTCAGTAGCTATAAACAATCTCTGCAGGAGAGTCAAAACCCTTCCAAAAAGGAATCATATGCTCTTATTTCTAGACACAATCAGGATAAGAGACATTATTTGATGTAGTCACTGAAGCTGGCAACATCATGCCGCTTTTGCAGATTGAAAATGTTAGATTCTCTTGGCTGTCACACCAGCACCTTTATCAACCACCATCTCATTTGAGCAGTTTTTAAAGAATAAAAACAAAGCAACAACATCAAACACAAACCAACCACTCAAGAGCCTTTCTGTTGTATGGAACTGTACAGGAGGCGATGAAAATGTAAGAAGATGATATATGCAAAATTAGAATAGGACTTCACATTTTCCATTATGAATTGAAGGACTACAAACTGCCCGAGGTAAGCTACTGGTGCCCCCGTGTGTTTAAGTGAGTTTACTGTTCTCATACATACAGTATAATAGTCCTGAATTTTGTATTATACATGTATTCCTTCCCCCACAAACAAACAAAACAACAACAAAAAAACCACAACATAGATACATCCCCCTTTCTTGTCTATAGAAAACTTGAATATATCCCAGTGATGCTTGTACAGTATTTTAGTGATAAAACTAATAACTACGGAAAAGCAGCTATTCATTAAAAATTCCTATTTTGCTTTTCTGTTTTTTTATTCTCTTTTTATAGATACTGCTAAGTGGCTTCAAAGAAGCTTTATGAAAAAAATAAATTAACATGGAAAAAACATACTCTTAAAGAAATTAAAATAGTTAATATGGGTTTGTTACTTTTAGAATTCACAGCATGTACAGAAAGAAAATCTATTAAGTAGTCAACAAAATTCAACTTCTCCTAAAACAGCACCTTTGTTATCAGAAACACCTTTGCTTGACACTTATCATATGCAGGATCTGTTTGGCTTCTGTCATGCTGCCATACCATGCACCATCTACTGTACACAAGTGCAGGGAATCAGCCAGAAAATTCCCATTTTTGTGACATTTATCCCATGAACCACTCAGCTGACAGAGCCCTAGCAAAGCAGGAGAGCTCCTCTGCCCTGGCACCTCTCTGCAGGCTGGGGCCAGAGAAACCATCTTCTTCGGGAAGCTCCCCAAGCCTCCAGGGACAAAAGCTTACCCCTGGCCCTCCAAGTTCTCCAGGGGTTACTCACAATAATTACATACAGATTACAGACAGAACTCCACAGCAATTTCTGTGATTACTGTAGATTATCAGGCATTTTCTAAACTCTCCTCCTATTTTAGCAGCTTGATCTGAGGGTAACACATTAATTGACCAATGCAAAAGGAAGAAGAAAACCAAAAACAAACAATGTATTTATAGATTTCAACACCCAAAAAGGCAGTAACATCTTTCAATTAACAAGCTGTACTTAGATTTCTTGTTGATGGATTGAAAAAGATCTGGTCACTTAACAAAAAGAAGTTATGCTGCTAAATGTATCTTCTGAAAAGTGTCCATCTTTTAGTTGTCTTTTGTATAGAGCAAGTTTGTGACTTCAGTTACTACAGCCAAGGCAGCCTTCAGCTTTTTTTTGTGTTTTGTTTTGTTTGTTTGGTTTGGTTTGTTTTTCTATTGGGGGAGGGGGGTGGTTTGGGTAGTGGAGTGGGTGGGAAGGCCATGTATAGTTCCTTGCAACACATCAACCCTCTAGTTTTCATCATTTTAAAGTCACAGTATAATGATTAACACTGGAAAAAATGCAGATAGCTAAGATGGAAAAAGGGCATAATTAAGAAACTGCTTATGAACTAACAGCAATAGTATTTTTGTTACATATAATATTATTAAGATCTTATTCAGCTGGAAAAGGTTATTATAATAATCACTCACATCTGCAAACATTTCATTATAATCAGGCTGCTAGTACAAACTTCTCCATAGTATGGCAGACTAAATTTGCTTCCACATTCCAAAGGCACAGAAATTAATTTTTTCTGACAGAACCTCATTTGCAAGGGTACACATATATGTGTATAAAGGTGAAATCCTCGTCTTTTGAAAATCAGTGGTACTTCTGGAATCTTGGCTTGGCTGAAGCTGATGGCATCTGCAGCTCTCAACACTACTGCAGGGCTACACTGCTGGGGAAATTTCTGACAAAAACATTTGTTAAGCAAAACAATTTTCTGTGGGAACATACAAATTATCAAGCTCAGATAAAGGTGTGCTTTTGTTTTGGTTTTTTTCTGCTGAGATGCAATATCTGGTCAAAATGAGAAAGATGCACTCCAAAACAGTCAGTCTGTTGATAGTGAAGATGCTGGCATGTGATGAATCAAGTTTTAAACTGTCTATATTGGTTACTGCAAACTACAGTCTGAAAAATGTCTGGAAGTCAACACTCCAGGCTGCTCCAAATTTCTCATAAATAACAAGTTTCATATAGAATTCCAAATGAAAACAACACCTCAGGAGAGTAATTAGTGAAATGCCCCTTTGCCACAATTCCATTTAGGATGAAGACTCTATTTTGCTGTGGCATATTACAATTATTGATAAATATTTTTCTCCCCTGCCACCTTAGTTTTCCCTTCTATTATTTTGTAGATTTCTTCAAGCACTTGCACTATTAGCCAGTGATAAAAGTGTAGCTACGTTGCAGAGAGCCTCTAAGTAAATCTTTCAGAACTTTGTACTGATGTTTTTCTATAGCTAAATTATAAATTACTTATTGTTCATACGGATACCACTCAGAACATCAATCACAAATCCTCTCAATCCTTCTGTCAGCTGACATGCATGCTGCAAGGCACAGTGCTTTTTGCTTAAACATTACAACCTAGGCTACTGTTGCACTGCTCAGTTCAACACCTCACACAGTGGCCAAGATGTATCTGAGACATAAGCAAGCTGCAAAAGCTCACCACTATCAGAAACATTCTTCCAGAACTAGTATTATCCAAGTCTCACAAGTACCAGAAAAAAAATCACTGCTTAGAATAAGAGATTCTTAATCTGCTTTTGCTAACATTGTAAATAGAAAGTGATGGTAAACAACTGAGATAAGTATTTGTCAGTGATCCAGATTTGCTTATCTTTCCCAAGTGTTTTTGTTTGTTTGTTTGTTTTTTAAATAAAAATCCTGGAGAATAGAGGAAGATTGAGAGCAAAATTATTCAAAATTACTCTCTTCTACCAGTCTGTCCCAATTTCTCTACATACAAAAACTCATAAAGGAGAAGGAAACTGTACAGACTAGATTTTACTCCTTAAGCCTAACCTCTGCCATTTAATTTTGTAGAAAAGCATATGTTCATCTAAGTTTACTTAGAAAATACACAAATTTAGGTCTGTGGTTATCTGGTAGAATCACCTATTCAGCTTTAATCCTGTCCTTAACCCCCATTAATGCCATTTAAACTCTTTGGTTTGGGTAGTCTTTAGATCAGAATGGGAACAAAACAAATAACACAGGCTTTATGAACTGTGAAGATTTGATACACTGTATCAAATTGGTTTAATTCTGAATACCAGGGTTGAGAGTTTCTGCTTCTCAGTGTTTGCACATAAACTGCAATATTTGCTGTTGCATACCTTCAATATTTTGCTGTAATCCCAATATAAAAACTATTATAAATAAAATATCAATACATTGCAACTTTATCTGAATGTTCTAACATTTGAGCCAGATATTGGAGATGGCTTGCATTTAGAAAAGACTGATTCCAAGGATAATGTACTCAGTCAGACCAGAATTACTGGCCAAAAAATTAAACTAAGCCCAGAGCATTCATCATAGCAACACAGTGCTGAGGTGTTCCCTGTGGATGTAAGGAGGGCAGCCCCCGTGTCCTTTCCACCACTGCAACAGAATCCCATGGAGGCTGCATAGGGTTCTGCAGCACACAGGAAGAACCTCCTGTGCAAGGTGATCCCCCATGACATCACAAACACTTGTTCTCTTCTAGTCTGCAAATGTTTCTAAAAATCCATGAGATTTGGGGTCTATACCTCACATGTATTTCATATGATAGATATATATTATTTATATACTACATTTGGGAAGAATTTAGTAAACCCATTGCTTTGAGGTACCAGAGATCAGGCACTGTCAAGACAACATGACTTTTTCTACAAACTGTACCTTAAACCTCCCCACTACTTTTGCCCAAATCAGTAAATTAAGGAAAAGATGGATGACGATTTTTTAAAAAAGATCAGGCAATTACATGGTGAAGAACCCCATTATTTTAAGCTCAGAACATTCTGAATCTATATGCAAAACAATAATTATTATTAAAGGACACAAATTAATCATAACTCAAAGTAGAAATTATCTACCTTCAATACTCTGTGGACCATCAAGATTCATAGCCTGGTGTGCTGGATATTCTACACGGGGTCTGGCAATGCCCAATTGCTCCATAACCCCATGGAGGAGCCTCTGAATATCTGCTTCAGAAACCCTGTCAGGGGTCCTAGGGTTGTGGCTAAACACTGAAGCCAATCCAAATGCCAGCAGAAATACCATGTTAGAAAACAAGGTGGCTGTCATTCTGGTAGCTACTTCTATCCTGTGGAAAAAAAAAAAAAAAAAAAAAAGAAAGAAAAAGAGACAGAGATTTGATTAGAAATTATAGTGGAAAAAAAGTCCAGTATACATTATGCTGGAAATACCTTCTGATATAACTACCACACATCAAGGTTTACTACTACAGATTCTAGGGGCAGCTGAAAATCTATCCAGATGTAAACTGGTGTGTGTGTGAAGGAATAGGGTAGACAGGTTCTTCTCCTCTTTTTTTTTTTTTTTTTAAGAAAAAAAAAAAAAGTAGCAAACCACAGAAATCACTTCTCTGATTTGCATTTGCCCATAACAGGCATTAACAGGCATTGCAAACAAATGCATCGCCTGTTTCATTTATGAGAATATGTTGCCCTTTCTCATGATGTTTATTACACTCCTTCATAAAGTTCTAGGCTAAAAGCAAGTAATTCTCCAGCAAGGAAATGTGTTTTCCAAGCTCTATTCTTGCATTATCTGAAAAATGAATCCCTAGAAACAGCCTAGACTAGGTTTCACTTGTACCTTAAGACTGGAGGTTTCCTACTTCATATTCATTATCTTCCAAAACCAAATAGGGTTTATTTGTTTCCTTGAATACCTTTCACTAAATAGCCGCACAGTGTAGCTGAATTAAGAAAACCCACCATTTACTGCTTTCTTTGAGAGGCTGGATTTTAAACTTGTTTCTTAAAGCTCTTTATACCTCTCATAACAGAAAAATTAAACCGCATCATTTCCCATCCCTCGAAGAAACAAAACCCCTTCAAGGTCTCCCTTATCTTCCTTAAAATACACACACACACACACACACACACACACAGAGCTGCCTGATTTCTCCATGCAGACCGTTTACATATGTTCCCCTGCTCCAACCACCCCACGGACAGCACCTGAAAATGGCTATGAGGGAAAAATAGCTGAAAAAAACAACGCTGCAAATATTCCCTACTACGCCTGTGCGCGGCTCCACCAGCCTCTGCAGGAGCGGGTGCAGGGAAGCGAGCCTCGTTTCTGTATTTAAAGGGAAAAAAAAAAATCCTGCTTTCTACAAAATATTCCCCGTGAATTTTTGTAGCCCCAAAATACCCTACCGCTCCCGCAGTCCGCACCACCCCACATCTCCGTGCTGCGCCCACCGAGGGCGGAACCGTAGCCCCCTTTCCCTTCCCCTGCTCACGAGCAGCTCAGTAGTGGCACCGAACCCCCCGATCCGGGCCCCGCCGCCGGCACCGAGAGCACCCCACTCACCTCTCGCTCCCGGCGTGGCTCTGCTGATGCGGCGGCTCCGCGGTCGCGCATCCTCCGTGCGCAGCCACGGCCCCTCACCCCTCTTCCCACCCCCCAGCCGGGCCCCGCCAGCTTCTCTTAGGAACCTGCCGCGACTGTGGGATTGCTGCAAGGATTTGTCTGATTAAGGTGCAAGAAACGTCTCCCTTTTCAGCTAAAAACAACAGTCTAAAAATAAACTGAAAGTTATTGATAGATTGATGGTTAAGAAATTAAGATATTCTGTACTGTTAGGACTGTGTATCTTCCCTCCGATTTATCTCCCTGGAATAATATGATCAGTGTTTATTGTAGAATAACAGTAATATCTCACTTCAGGGTTAAAACATGGACATCATGTGTAAGCACTTGCAGGTAAAGGTCTCCAGCTTAAACAAATCTGTTCACATTATCCAAAGAAAAGGTAAACAAAAAAGTCATGCCAAATCAAATCCACCAATTAGCCTTTAGAAATTACTATTTTGCCAAGTGCTGTTCTCTCCGCTGCTACCGATGCAAATGTGCCACATTCCATTTTAGGATATGGAAAACCTCAGGTTTATACCCCATAAACCACCACAGATCCATGAGCTACACTTTCAAATCTATCTTGCTTTCTCGTTTTGCTGGTCTCTCGTACCCTGTATGTTAATTTGCAGGATTAAGCAGTAGGGATATCCACTGGGCATCTAATGTTTTCAATCTTACTCCAAAACATTATGAACTTTATGTAAATGGATGTGCAGCTAAACTGTTCTGCAACATCTCAAAAAACAACCTACAACTATAACAATCTTTCCTGGTGTTTAAGGATTTGGTTGTCAGGCCTTTACCAAAATCTCCCTGATATTTTAGTTCACAAAAAATAATTGACTGCTCCATCCATGACATACTGTCAAAGCTACACTAGCATTCAAAATATTTGGTATATAAGGAATAGAAAAAAAGGTATCTCAAGTCTTGCTCTTTCCACTTCAAATTGATGTGACAGGTCACTATTACAGGAGTATCATTTTTTTCTCATGACATTGCCTTTACCTTCTTGGATCAACTAGGACAGCTGGCAGTTGTTTTGATGACCTTTATTTACCTCAGTGAAATGATATAAAACATGGTGTTCTGGTGACCACATTGAGCCTGCTGAGGGATCTGCCAGCACCAGCAAAAGGCAGAAGGCAAGAGCATATTCCTGATTAGGGACAAACAAGTTCTCCTGTAGATGATGGTTAACGATTGGGTCCCTTCTCTCATGACACAGAAGCTTCCAGTACTTAACCACACCCCAAAGCAGTCCTGTTAAGGTCCCCTCATGGATGTTTCCCTGGTGTCAGATCTTAACAACAAAGTAGCAGAGTGAGGCCCTTCATGAAGGCTGATGTGGGCAGGTTTACACCAGATCACCAAACCGAACCATTTCAGCTACAAAGTTGGTGGATATGTGGGAAGGTAGCTCGCTGACATCACCCGAACTAACCCTTTCATCAACGTATCTCAAGAAGTTTGGAAGACTACTCCTGTTGCATCATGCATTCTGCCAGTTGTGAGAATCACAAACCTGTATCCAAGATGAACAAAAAGAGGCAGCAGAGAACTGCTTCCAGTATCAGTAGTCTCAGACTTGCAGAACTTTGACATTCACATAATTTTAGTCATTATAGAATAGAAGGCTCAGAAAAGGGACAAAACCAATGGTTTTATTAAAACCAAAAGTATTCAGTGCTTCTGGCTCTTCCACCTTGCCAAGAAGCATTTTGCACATACAGAAAGCTAACGAACAGTTTCAAGTGTTTACTCTTAAATAATTTTACAACTGATGACAAACAGTTAATTCCAAAAAGATGTAAACGTTTGCTCGTGCAAATTAACTTTTAACACTATGGCTTCTTCCATTCATCTCTTGCAACATTACCAGCATCTTAAGACTGCTTCTGCACCATCTAGTTAACACTACTACCCTACTGCTCTTAGAATAAGTTAAAACCATCTTTTCATATTATAAAACATTTTACTGCTCACAACTGAAAATACTTGGTACCTACTGCAGAACACACTGCTAGATGAAGTTTTAAGAAATTTCTTTAATCAATTCCGCATTATTTTCTGTGTTCTAGTAATTGTCTAGTATAGGCACTGTGTGCCTATACATATCAAAATTTAATGCGTTTACCTACTCAACAAGGAAATATGCTCCCAATTTACTCCAATAGCAATAAAAAGTATTTTCTCAAAAGAATCAGAGCTGGTATAAGGTCCATCTTAAATATTAGAGTAGTGCTACAATACACTTAAAACTAAGTAGTAAATTCAACTACCAATACACAGCATTAAGACTCTCTTTTATGCGACTGTTTTGTTTTAAATGTCTGATAATGTATTTTTTAAACTTGGTACTTAGTTTAATATGGCAAAAAAAAAAACGTTTTGGGAGATGCAGCACATGTTTAGAAGCTGAGACAAAAACATTTGTAAAAATAGGTTTTGATTCAGAAGTCAGATTCATTTTGATGGACTGGAATTCACAAAAACTTCAGTAAATTAATTCTCAACATAAAACAAATTATTATTTGTAAGAGTCCATGACTGTTGCAGTTAAAAAATCATAAAAAAATTAAAATAATCAGTTAAAAAAAAAATCCTTGAAATTTAGATTTCCCAAAGGTTAACCAAGTTACATTTAGCCCAACATATTTGATCTTATAAGTCTACTGGTTTGGCAGTTGGCAGAAGTTTCACTATAAAGACTGGATTCTTTGGAGAGCCTCTATAACGCACTCTTTCCTTTCCTGAAGCACTTCTTGTGATGGTAGATTTTCCAGGGGCAGCACCTGGAATATTTATATTTTCATTAACTTTTAAACTGGATTTCACTATTTCATGATTGGTTACATCTTCTAGAACAGACTTTGATGGATGAACAGTTGCTTTTTGTTCATGGATTCCAGTAGTTCTGACAGAAATCTCAGGTTTGTCTGATGGATTTAGTAGCCTGCAACACAATTTGGAAGTCAAGTCCATCTTCTTATGAGGCATAGAAACATGGTCATACGTACTTTCACTTCTGAGTGGCAAGGCTTTGAGGCAATGCTTTGAGGGCTTTTCTGTGGAAAACAGCTCAGAATCACAGCACGAAGACTTAACAAGCAATGAACTGACATCACTTGCTTTAAACAGTTGAGAGCTTACAGACCGTCTGTTAGCCTCCAATAAGGAATTGATTCTTCTTACAGACTGTCTAACAGGAGTACGTTGAAACTTAAGAGGTGGTTTGGTTTTACTAGCAGAACTTGGATCATTTAATGAAAGCTTGTTGAACCACTGTACATGGTCAGAAACCTTCCCATGGCCAGAAACAGCTGATGCTTTAGTTAAAGTATTATCAGAATCTTCAGCTTGCAAGGACAGGTTGCCTACCTCAGTGTGTGACTTAGGCAACTGCAACACAGGAAGCTGTCCCACCACAGAAGGTTTAGCAGTATTTGCTTCCAAATCACAGCTTTTTACCATACAGCTCCCAGCTGTTTGCAAGTGTTTTAATCCTGCTTCCTCTTTTCTTCCAAAGACATCTAATTTGCTTAAATCTTCTTCTGATGGACTGTTCTGAACAGTCAACTTGTCTTCCCTGGCCAGCACTTGAGGCACAGGAAGTTCCATTACTTTTTTTATACCTGGTTTTGGAACCTGAAGTTCAACCTCAATAGAAGATTTGAAGCTTCTTTTCCCCAAAATTTTAATTTCATCTTTTTTCAATTGCTGTTTATCGGTAACATAAGGTTGATTCAACTGGTGCAACAGCTCTCTGGATTTTGTATTTGCTACATTTTCAGAAACCTCTTTAGCTAACAACTCTTTCTCCAGACTAAACCCTGAAAGACAGTGAGTTTCATTAAATGTTTCACCTGCTACACCTGAGAAAGAAGATTTTGCATCACCTATCAAATTGTAAAGGTTGTTTTCAGATGCAGAGAAGGCCTGCTTAACTTTCAGTAATGTTTCTGCAGTTGAATTACTTTCCTCTTCACAAAGCACAAGTTCTAAGCTGTTGTCCTGCTTGCTTACAGTTGTGGATTTGAGTTCATCTGGAGCAACTGGTGGCTTTCTAAATAGGAGAACAGATTCTGAGGAACTGATTTCTGTTTCAGGGTGTCCTAGCAGAATTCCCTCATTCCTATTAATTGCTTGAGAATCTGTAACATTAGGACTGTTCCATGACATTCGGTGAACTACTTTATTGCGACACTTTGGAGTTAGCAAGTCTTCTTCTGACTTACTCACATTCTTTGAACCTTAAAATAAATAACACATTATTTAAGAATAATATAATAATCATTAAAATGGCAAGATATTAAAACTTCTTGCTAAAAATACTATTATCAAAGCTGCATTTAAAGATGCCATTACTCCCTTAAGTAATAAGTTATAACATTAAGAACTGAAATAATATCTCACCTTGCTCAAAGAACTCCTAAAATACACCAGGAACACAAGTCTGTCCTAAAACTGTTTTCCCAATGAGCCACTAATATTCAAATAACTTTTATCCTACCATCTAGAAGCATTTTTAATCCAATTGCTTTTATACCCTTATCCATAAAGTTACTTCTGCTGTACAAAAGCAGCAATTTTCCCATCTCAGTTTATATATATGTGTATATATATATATATGTATATGTATGTATGTTCCAATATATCCTGTTAGTTACCTTTCTTAGGGAATTTTTCATTAACATATGGGCTGAAGAGTATATCTTTTTTTGCACATTCAGTCCTTCTTTCCAAGCCTTGTTGACTTGCAAGACGTCTTCCAATATTTTCAGATCTATTACCAACCACACATCCTGATACAGTATTCTTGAACATACAAAAAGGTGTTAATTACTTTCACAAACTTGTAAATTGGAATCTCATTTAGAGAGGAATCTCTTGGAAAAGGCTATGCAAATCAGCCACAGCAACCTTTTCTTGGCTATAGTTCAGCTTCCCTTGATTCTCTGTAGACCTAGTGAGGGAGGAACCCACCTGCAGCTTAACCACTGAACACAGAGTCATTCTGCATGTAAGTTCTGTAATAGTAGAATTTCAAGAACTGCAAGACCTATTTTTCTTTCACAAGTGTGGTGGGTTGACTCCAGCTGGCAGGTAAGCACCCATCCAGCCACTTGAGCACTCCCCCTACTCCCCAGCAGGATGAAGGAGAGAACTAGAAAGGCAAAATGAGAGGTGGAAGAGAACAACAACAACCCACCAAATCCCAAACCCACAAGTAATGCAAAAGCAATCACTACAGCCAAGTAGACTAATGCCCAGCCAGCCCCCGAGCACTTCCTACTTTGCAAAAACTGACCCCATCCCAGTTTTATTGGCAAGCATGACATTATCATAGAATCATAGAATGATTTGGCTGGAAGAGACCTTCAAGATCATCAAGTCCAGCCATTAACCCTACACTGCCAGGGTCCCTAAACCATGTCCCCCAGCACTACATCTACATGATTCTTAAACACCTCCAGGGCTGGGGACTCTACCACCTCTCTGTGCAGCCCTTTCCAGTGCCTAACCACCCTCTCTCATTATGTGGCATGGAATAGTTCCTTGTTCAATTCAGGTTAGCTGTCCTGCCTGTCCCTTTCTCCAGCCTTTTGCTCCATCTCAGCCAAACCCAGTACAAGCTGATCAGTTACTGCTATGAAAATTAACGCAGGGTTTCTTGTACTTGATAGCAGGCAGGTCCTGTTATAACATGATCCCACAATTACAAAATAAGCTCTTCCTACTACAGAAAGAGCAGTGCTCAAAATTTCACATTAAAATTTGCACACTAACAAGAAGAGTGGGTTAGAAGCAAAATACTTACAATTTCTCTATTGCTTTTCCCCAAACCAAACTTCAAGCGTAATGACCTACGAACCATTTCTTTTCGACTGATCTTTGGTGAAAAACAACCTGTCTTTCCTGATTCAGCCCTGAGAGGACAGAGGGGAAGAAGTGACACATAAAAAAAAACCAAACAACAAAAAACAAAACAACACCCCTACTTTAAGAGGGCAACAAAAACTTTCTGAACACTTATTTATGGTTATTTCCCCTAGATTTATTTCTACTGCCTTCTTGATGAACTTTTGTAATAGATACAGAAGGCTACTATACCAGTCCTCATTTTGTTTTGAGCTCTATTTTGCCACATTGAAAGATCTGGTGATTTTAAGATTGCTACAAAATTCTGGTATGTTTTGAATACCAAAACGTTGTAAGGACAGACTGAATTTTACACATCGTTAATCAAGGGGTCTAGAACTGACTTTCCAGTTTAGTTTCTGATAATTAAGACTAATTACCTGTATAACTTTTTGCTTGCATGCCTTCTACTTCTTCTGTTCCCTGTACTAAACAGATCATTTTCACCACCAGTTGAAGGAGACAGGAAGGTTTGTGATGACTCAAGAGACACATAAGGGCTTGCCTCAAACTGAACTACAGGAAGAAAACAGTATTTACATGAACAATAAGTGACAATTTTAAGATAAGTGGTAGACTTTTGACTTGTCAGATAGACTTAACAATTGTTTGTTAGAAAAAGAATTAGATAAAGAATTGTTAGATAAAGCATTATATTTTTAAGATGCATGGATTTGTTTGCTTATTTTGTGAAGTGCTGTTTTAAGATTAATTTAATATTAAATAAAAGTGGAAGTCAGAGTAAACTGTTGCTTGTTGCTCCACAGAAGTTGCTGGATTGCTATTAATTGCATGCTACTGATATAACTACCTAAATTAAGTTTCCACTCTGTCATCATTGGATTCGTTTCAAAAATTTAAAAGCTTAATACGAAAAAATTAGATTGTCTTAATATTATTTACAGTGTCCTTTTTCACACACTAAGCCAGAACAGTTAAAGCAACAATGGAAGAGTTGCTATTCTATCACTTAAACATTTTTATTTTTTTTTTTGTGAAACAGATGAATTACTACCATCTTTAGAAAATGTTGCTTTGGTTTGCTTATCCTTAGAATCAAGAATTACATAGTAAGCATCAAATAATTTCATAAACAAAAGCAAGAAGTTTTACATCACTCAACTGAGGAAAAAAATATATTCAGGCAAAATAAACATAGTCAATCTAGAAATTTCTTTACTGTACCTTCTGTTGGCATTACTTTAAGGAACCAAACAAAAATAAAATAGGATTTATAAAAGAGCCTGACAGTTGGAAGCACTCTAGTAGAATGAAGTGGTATTAAAGTACTACCAAACAAAAGTAACACTTTTTCTACAGAATTTTGAGATTATTTAGCATCTAGAGAAAACAAGCAGCAATGGGATTCAAGAAAGAACCTTTACAATGGCAACAATTACATTTCATAGTGACAACTATTTAAATATTCAGGAGACAGAAGAAAGCCACACCTTTCAAAAGGTTGGAAGCATAAACAGTCTTCACAAATTCACGCGCTAAGGCAGAACTATGAGTGTAACCCAGGTGATAAAGGACTTAATTAAAAGGCCATCAGAGCTACAGATCTGATAGATCAGCATAGAAGAAAACAAGAAGCAAGATTTTTATTTTTCCTCAATCCATATAGCGTGACAGTCACTAATAAACATAAACATACTATTTACTAAGACAGGAAAGGAGTGCAAGGAACATTAAAACCAAAAGCTGTAAACCACCACTTCAAGCAGCAAGTAAAAACAAAGGCACTATACCTGATGCTGGTGTTGAGCTGCTGTTAAAAATGATACTTGGTAACAACTCAAAAGCAAAACTATGCTTAAAAGAACGTCTCTTCTTGCTGGACAAGCCCTGAGAGCAATCAGTTGGAAGTTTACGCTTGGTACTTGGAGTAAGAACCATTGGAGTCACAGATGAAAGGACTGAAATTAATAAAAACAAATTTGCAGTAACAGCTTAAAAGGTTGAGAGCTTACAAAAATATTTGTTCTGCTTGTTTGAAACTCTGAAAGAAAAGTGTTGCAAAAGCATAGCCAAAGTGCATTCATTTTGAACAGGCAAAGCAATCAGTATAGCTTAGGGTTTGGTTTCTTTTATTTTATTGGGTTTTAGTCCACACAAATTAGAGTACCAGAAAGGAAAATTCATAGCCACATATATAGACATCAGGATGGGGGAGAGGGAAAGTAGTCATCTTCTGTAAGTTTAAGAGATGGATTAAGAGTGAAAGAATTTCAGTCCTGCCAAAATAATTCCCAAGACAAATGAATGCTGCGCTGCTACACTGAAGTCTTAGTGTGCAATAAATAAAAAGCACAGGTTCAGTTGTGTAATGCTAGAGTCACACAGCCCACTGCTGCAGGGATTGTAGCTGCCTCAAGAACTACAGAAAATGCAGTATCCTGTATAAACATATATCTATATTTAAAGTTTTAAGCAATTGAAGTGCTATTATCTTCAAATAAATTCTGGTTTTTCAGTTAAAAAATAAAAAAATGTGGAATATAGTTGACAAATCCAGAAGATACTGCATGGGCTTTAAGCACAGATACACCAATACCTACTGCTCCTGTCTTGTTGAGGTGTAGTGGAGTGTATTCTGTTAGATTTAAATTTACTCAATGCCCCACTAACAATATCTGAAATTATATGCTTTCATTATAAAATTATATGCTTTCAGGTTCTTGTAGGCAAATCTAGATGGGATCCATCTAGGACTCTTTCACTTTACTGGAAGCTGCAAAGCCCTTAGAGGTTTGAAGATAAGCCCAAATATAAGTATGAAATTTTGGTCTTGCAAAGAAATAACGTACAACTTCTGTGAACTATGTGTTTTTGTTCTGGGGTGTTGGGATTTTTTTAAAAGGCAAGATTAAGCCCAGCAAAATACATGCATGAAGTGTTACTACTTTTTCTGCTTTTGAAAGTGTAAAATTTATGCATTTTTATTAGGTGCTATTTCAACCTACAGCCTTATTTCCATGTGTTCATATCAACACTTAGAAACCTACAAGCCTGCAGTACTTCTATCTTCTTGATATATATTCTTGATATCTGGTAGATATGGGTAGTTTTAAAAGACTCATATCTAAAAATAGATTAGATGTAATGCTGTGTTTTACTACATCTAGAGAAAGAGTAGAAGCTGCCTACTACCACAATCTATTCCAGAGAATTATCAAATTCTAACTGCCCCTCCTTAGGATTTTTTAACAAACTTTCATTACTTTGCAACTCCAGGGTGTTCTCCCCACTTCAGAGTGGAAAAGTACATTACACAAAAAAAAAAACAAACCCCACCAAAAAAACCACCAAAAAAACCCCAAAACCAACCAACCCAAACCAAAACATGTCTTGGCTAATCATCTGCAATTATAAAGCCTTTATGTAAATTGCTGTCAGGTTTAATATTCCAAGTACATGACCTAAAACATATACTCCAATTTTTATAGACATATAAAAAATGAGTGTTATAGTGGATTTGAATTGTCAAGCATATAATCCATAGTAATTCCTCGAACAGAATGCAGCAGAACCGAATATACTATTTGATTGTCTATATTTGGAAAAAAAAAAAATCCAACTGCTATTTCAGGGCTAAATAAAAAAAAATAATAATAATTCACAGATCCATGACATGAGAGTACACAGTATCCAGTACTATTCAGTTCAGAATGAAACTTCAAAACACAAGTTACTCTCATTTAAAACACAAACACTGTATATAATCTTGCCTTCACATGACCGGACTTAAAGTATGCAATATCTTTGAGTGTCCAAGTATAATTTCAAAACTAGAAAAAAAAATTATCAGTAAAAAAAAAAAAATCTATATCATTATTCTGCAATAGGATCTGAAGTTGACTCAGCAGAAAAATGGAACATTAATTTTGATTCACAAGTCTTCACAAGCAAAATAGTTTCTTTGGTAGTAGACAACAGAAACTATAATAATCTTAGTGTAAATATACATTCAAGTGAGGAAATTACTGAATATACATTTTGCAAATCAAACCCAACAAGTGTCACAGGCATCTAGACTGCTTGTGGAAGAAGCAAGTGTTTAGGATCAGCACACCTTAAGTCTCAACATAATTCTACTTCAGTTGCTGCAGTTTTCACACAGCATACCTACCCCCAACACTTCGGTGCCTCCTCTTGGATTCACTGGAAGATTCATTTTCACTGTCTTCGTGGCCCCACAGTGAGGGAGTAGATTGAAAAGCATCAACGCCTAACATTGTGGGAATCTTTTCCAAGATGAATTCGGGTACTTGTCCTAAATTAGTTGAGGAAATATATATTTTTAAGTTATTTGAATATGTTATTAAGCTGTATACAAGTGTGTGCAACAAGACATGTTGATAAACATTTCTCTTACCAATTTCTGCTGCATGGTCAATAAGTGTTTGCACAACAGAAGCTTGTAAGCGAATTTTTTTTTCTGTACTGGCTGACATCTTCTCATTTTCATTTGAATGCATAAGGTTGGGAGCAAAAATCACTGCCAGATTACTGCTATCCATTCTGTTTTCATTAGATCTTAAAAAAAAAAAGATGGTTTTTGTTTGTTTGTTTTTTTAATTATCAGGACATAGGCAGTGGAGAGAGAAAAGAACAAACAAGACAAATGCTGTTAGTGAAAAAAAAAAAAAAAAGCAAAAAACATTAAAAATTCAGTCATTTACTTGAGTACTCATATCAAGATTTAACATGCAGACTTATGCATGCCAGGCAACCACATGTTATTGAAATCAAGAGGTTCCAGAATCCAATCAGTTTTGGGGAATGCAAGATATCAGTTAGATTATGTTAACTTTATCTGACATTTCTTTTGCTTTCCAAAGAAGAATGAGGAATACAGCTCTGAAAGAATGGAACAAAGTCAAAGTCCCCAGTAAAACAAGGTTTTGTAAAGGAAACACTTTGTATTTATTAAACAAAAGACCATGTTTGAATTCTAGTGAATGACTGCAGATAAATAGTCACAAACAACTCACAGCAGCTACCTGAAAATAGAAGTCATTAAAGAAATTGGGAGATGTTTACAATCACTCTCTTTACACTGACCTGAGGGACACAGTTCTCAGAAAGTTAAAAAAGTATCTCAAAGCATCAGTTGTTCTGTCCGACATCAAACATGACAGCAACACAGTTGCAGTTTTCTTCTCATTTCCCAGCTGCTGAGCTTTGAAAAGGCCTTCCTGCAGATGAGGAGGAAGGATGGGTTCTGGAAGCTCTCTAAAGAACTGTTTGAGAAGTCCAGCAACATCACACGGCAGTGCAGCTGAGAGGCAGTTTTCACCTTGATCCAGTTTACTCTGAAATTGTTTATAAAAAACATTATTTGTAGTCTTTAAGATCAGATTTCTAAGTTTAGGCATTAATCCTTTAGCACGCATCAGAAAAGACAAGACACATCTTCCCCAATTTTAGTTTCAGCTTTGTTATGCTTTACCTAACTATGGTATCTACATAGAGAAACAGACAATGTTGTCAGATCATGTGTGTTAATTTACAGGGTTCCCATGCCCACATCACTCTGGGAGAACATTCCTGAACAAATATCCTCACAGGATCCAGTGGGGATAACTGCTAAAGTTTGAGGGAATACCTTTAAAGCTTTTAAACGAACAAGAGATCCAGATTTCCTGAAGAGTCCCTCTGTATGAATGTGTTCTTCCAAATATTCACAAGTATCAACAAGGAAGCTGAGGAAAGAACAGTGACATACTTCTGACACAGAAATAAAAACCACCTTGTTTCTTCCAGATAAATTATTTTGTGATAAATAGGTAAAACAATATCAATCAACAAGGGCTGCCCAGGGGGGTTGTGGAGTCTCCATCTCTGGAGACACTTAAGACCCGCCTGGATCTGTTCCTGGGTGACTTGGTGATCCTGGCTCTGGCAGGGGGGTTGGACTAGATGATCTTCTAGGTCCCTTCCAACCCCTAATATCTGTGAATCTGTGAATATATAGGATAGTTTTCCCCAATGAAATACAATAGCTGTGGCTCTGAATTCCCTAACTTCTGCAAACCTTCTTACCCAGCTGAGCTATTCTTACATTCCCCATAAGCAGGACTTTAGCAGGGTTGGAATAAATATTACACACCCTCTTCTGACAAGAGTTCAATACTATAAAGAGAGTAAACATACATCTAAATACACAGTATTAATTTACCTTGGAATATAACCATATTCTGGCACAAGTGATTGTGGCAATGCATGAAAAGGTATTCCGAAGATTTTACCCTAAAATACAAAATTAAATTAACGTTACTCAAAAGTTGATAGGATTACCAACTACATATTTCAGAAAAAAACCAAACACATACATTCCACAAGCTACAATCAGAAGGGTAGTTAAGATAAAAAACAAAGTCTTTTGGATAAGACAGATAAAAGGTATTATCAGGAAAAGTACTATCATCTCGAGCTATCTTGAGCCTATGTTGATTCTACTTAAAGGTAACAGCCTAGAGTATGTGAAAGAATAAGACTTTCTGTGGTATGTTTTGCACTTATTTTAAAAGGAATCAGTTTTCTCATAAGGCCCCCGCAAATCAGTAAGGAAATTAAACAGACTATTCTGAAACCTCACCATTTCAAATTGTCTAAATCTTGTTTTTCCTTAAACATAACTCATTTGAACTATTTTAGAGAAATTTTTCCTTCATTTGAGACACTAAAGATTACTGGTTTTGACATGTATTAAATTCAGAGTAGTGTAGAAAAACTGTTCTCAATGCTAATGTTCAACTGTTACAACTATTGCCTTAAGGCTAGACAGAGAAACTATTACAAATTACAAAATGAGCAATATCTCAATTACTACTGATGCTCACACTTTTTTTTTGTTTATCTAAGGTTACTGCACAGTGGTTTCCATTACAAAAGCTCACATTTCAAAGTGTAACAACTTGCATTTTATTTCTTTGCCCCACTTTTTTTATATTTATAGTAAAGAACACACACACCAGCACCTCCCCCAACCAGAGAAGGTTGGAATCAGAGGTGAGTGCAAACACTTGGTCATTCATACCTGAAATTCAAAGTGCTGACCATGTTGGGAAAATAGTTAATCAATAACTAACCCATTATGCTACTTTGGGCCTACCTGTCCTACAAAAAACAAGCACAACACGATAAGGAAAGATTAAAAAAGCACTTGTCATTGTATTCCAGGTTGCTAATAAAAGTACAAAAACAAGTTACCTCCCATATGTAGTGTTTTTCCGTATTTACAAGATTTCATAATAGAGAATACAGTGGCTTGTAATTAATTTAAAAATTCATAACTGATTCATCCTCACCTTACTAGGTTTTGCTGAAATATCAGAAGTTATTTTAGTTCTTAAAGTTATGTCTTCTTCCTTCCAATAGAAAGAGAATGCTCCCAAACATTATTCCGTACCTTGTCCTACCTTGCTCAATTATTTAAACAAACGTTTTCTTCCTTGTAACAAATTAAAGCACTACAGACAGCTGCATAGACAGCTTTTATTATTACATACATACAGTATCCATAGTTCTTATTACCTTCCCTTTAATAAAACAACACTAACACAGTCTGAAACTACATGCTTGATAATGACAAGGTGAAAGAAACTAATTTTGTTGTTCTCTCCCTTTCCAAACAAGGAAATTCAAACGTGTTTTTGCAACTTTAGACTAAAGGTTGTTGCAGCGTTTTGTAATATCTTTTCAGCCTCACAAAAAGCTTATTCTAAGAATGCTCACTTCTCTGCTTTATCATTTTCACAGGGATCTTGTTTAGGACTTGATAGTGGCCCATGATCTGCAAGTTAAGAGTCTGCTAAAAGGTCTGTGTCCTGAGATGGGCTTCAATGCCATATAAACCATTATGATACTCTAATTTTAACGAGAAGTCCTAAAACAGAAAGCACTCTTTTTCTCCTTCACTGAATTCAAACTAGATATTTAAGATATCATGATAAATTTCATTCCTCAGAGCCCAGGCAAATCAAGAGCAGTTCTCTCTGCACCAAAACACCTATAGCCATGTCTTACACTAACAGGCCATGCAAATAAAGCCCTATAAAACTTTTAGAAACTACACCATAGCTATGTATTCTAGGAAATAATACGAGGACTGAGATATAAGTTCCATTGTTAGCACAGTAAAGTGTAAAAAGATCATGCACGGCCCAACGCACGCATGCGTGTTTGCGAGACTATCAACTGGCATCAACGGAAAGCGGAACGCGCCGCGTTCACCATCTGCTCAGCCCCTACAACGACGAGCGGCGCGGGCAAGTCCCCGCACCGCCAGCCCATCATCTTACTAAATCACAACGTGGCTGCCCGGCTGGAGCACTGGTTGGCTAAATATATGGGAATAGGGGGTTTCCCCACTGCAGGGATTAAGACGCTTCCCCGCGCGGGGAAACGATGCCCTCCCAGGGTCTTAACAGGAACAACAGCTTTACGGTAACGTCACCGAGGCCAGAACCGGCGGACCCTCAACTGGCGATAGAGCAGCCGTTTCCAGACCCGAGTAGGCTTCTCACCGCCGCGACACCCACCACACCCCCTCGCTGCCCGTCCCGGGGAACGAGTGATCTCCAGGGCGTGCGGCTTTGCCGCCTCGCTTACCTCTGCGGCCGCGGCTCCCGGTTGTTTGGCAGCCGCCAGGCAGCTCCCGCTCTTCACCTTAATGCCATAAGAGGTCCGGAGCTCCTCCAGCACCGCCAGTCGCACCAGCTTTCCCCTCTGCTCTGCCATCACAGCGCCCGCCTCCTCCCAGACTCTTCGGTCCCCAGCTCCCTGCCGCCTCTCAGACCCCGCTCGGCGCCATCACGACCCTTCGACGCTGCACCGCCGCTTGGCGTCTGGCTCAAACCCAGCGCCCTACCCCATTCGCGCCCCCGATTGGGCCGCCCGCCGTTCGAAATCAGGCCCCAGTAGCAAAACGGCCAGCGGGGGCTGCCTGGTGGCGCCTGCTTCGTGGACTACTTCCCACCCCGTCCTGCGCGCCGCCTTCAGGCGACAGCGTTAGATAGCTAAAGGTCCTTCTGCCGTGGCGTTGGGGTGGGGTGCGTGTTACGGCTGAGGGGTGGCTGCGGGAGAACCGGTGACCGGGTGATTTTGGGGGGGTGGCTGAGCCCTGCTGAGACTGCTTGGATCGGGGCACTGGGAGTCGGAGTATCAAAAATAAGCTTTACATATTATCCTTTACCCGTATTCTGGTCCTAGTTGTGAAGGGAGCCTTCCTTCACTGGCGAGAACGGCACAAAGCTGAGGCACAGAATGGTAATAACCACCTTATGGTTCCCCAACACCTAGGGTCGCAAAAAATAGAGAACAGAACCCGAGAATAGCTGGATTTTTCCCAAGAGTCTTCAAAATATGAACAGAAAAACAACAAAAACAACAAACTAGAAAGTTACATGGAAAAAAAAGGACCTAGCAGGAATAATAAATAGCCTATTAGATGTAAATTTTCTTCTGTATAAACCCCAGGGTTTTGCTTATGGACGTCAAAATCGTGTCATTGAGCAAAAGTAATAATTTTATGAATGTAGTTTAATGCACTCTTACTGTAAGTAGTACTATTTGTCCTGGCATTGAAATGACAGGAAAATAGGATATTCCATAATCTAAAACGTAACTGACAAGAAAAGAAAAAGTCAAGGAATAAAATAAATAGGTATAATCGAATTTAGTTTAAGCATTCTTTAACCGATAAACTTAGTTTTCTGTAGTAATGATAAAGACACAAGAGGGAGCTGTAATCTGGTATATCAAAACTTTTCAGGTCAAGTATTTTCTGTTCCGTATTCACCATAAGAAAACACATTATGATAGTCTGTGCTGTATTTTTTTTTTTCCCCCAAAAGTGATGGAGGTAATCTAATTACATTTTTGCAGAGGGTATTTAAAGCCACAGTATTATTTAGTAAGTTTGTCAAAAACCTATGTCAAATAATATAATTTATGTGGTTATTTTAATATATTTGTGCTTTACTCACAAGTAGAGACTAGAATAGAAAAATTAGTTTGCAAATAAGATCTAGGCAGCTAAATTTGGAACTGATTCTAATATCCCAACTCAAAATTCAAAAACTCTTTCAAAACTGAGTTAGGAAAAAAAAACAAAACAACCCCCCCCCCAAAAAAAAACAACCAAACAAAAAAAAAACAAAACAAACCAGACAATTGGCAACCTTTTCTCCTTCACAGAATTACGGAAATGCACCAGAA
>JANHGL010015908.1:0-44573 GCA_024611195.1 Ceyx melanurus | reverse complement strand
GAGGTTGTGGAGTCTCCTTCTCTGGAGACATTCAAGACCTGCCTGGATCTGTTCCTGGGTGACTTGGTCTAGGTGATTCTGCTCTGACAGGGGGGTTGGACTAGACAATCTTCTAGGTCCCTTCCAATCCCTAACTTTCTGTGATTCTGTGATAACCTTTAAAGGTTCCTTCCAACCCAAACTATTTTACGATTTATGGTGAAGATTTAAAGACTCTGACTCAAAGAACAGTATGATTTGCCAGCAAGTTATGATATTTAGCAGGAAGAACAAAAAATTTTGATAATTCAAATCATTGTGTACTGTGCTATTAAGTTAATTAGTATGCCTGACAGAGTGGCTAGTTTTTGAAAGATTTGTAGTGAATGCCAGGAAATACTGTTACCTTGTGTTTCTTTATTGATGTAGTCATCATGATATAGATTATTTACACAGTGTCCTGCAAACTTAGAATGAAGTTCAAGGGAAAAAAATCTACTATACTTGGGGACCCTTGCAAAAGGTTTTTTCCAAGTATTTTGTGTTCTCATAGATACACTATATTGGTCCCATCTTTTATTGTTTCTTCTAGTTTTAGTTTAGTTATTAACTGCAAAACACGCAATTTCACAGAATTATGCTGAATGCACTTAAGAGTTAATAATGAAATACAACAGCTTAAAAATGTATCGCAGTTCCATTTGTAGTCTAGTAAAGGAAAAATAAAAGAACATTTTATCCCAGTACCAATCAGAAAATAAATAAATAAAGCAAGCAACATGGAAACACCATCATAGCTCTTAGTGCTGCTCTGTGGAATGCACAAGTTATGCAATCTATCTTACATAATTTAAAATATTAGATGTTGAGTGAGATACTCCGCAAATTCACATCTTGTTTTCTAGAGAAAGGTAATGTAAATAACAGAACAATTTACTGAGAAAGAATTACAAGCCAAGAAAATTGATGATGCTTCCTTCCTCTAATGGATTTTAAAGTGAATCAGTGGTATGAAGGACACTCAGAAACTCTTATTAGAATAAAAAATACACACACATAAGGAAATAGATATTTATGTGTATATATATATGTAGATGTCTCTCTAGATATGTCTTTATATAACTTAATCTGATAGCTATGGACTGTATTTTGAGGTTGTAAAGTCCAGTGGAGAACTACCTGAAATATATGGTCATAGTGGTGTTATCTGTGCCCAAAGTTTTTTGGTTTTTTTTGGTTTTTTTTTAACTTGCAATTAACTTTCTGCTTTGTTGAATCATTGAAGAGAGACCTTTGAATCTCCATGCCAAAACTGTAGCATTAGTTTTTCTATTTTATTTTCAGTTTTTCTGCTTTTTTAAAGTCATCTTGATCATTTTATATTACCTTAATATGTTGCCATTTTATAATACAAATCACCTACTAGCACAACCAAAATAGTAGGTCATGAGATTGCTGCTTCTAAATCAGGGAAAAGGGAAATAAGCTGATCTAAATCCTAGGAAATGCTAGTTTAAAAATAAACAAATAAAAGGAACCTTGTATGACATCAACTGATTATATATTAGAGGATAAAAACCCCAAGGATTGGATTAAAAATGTTAATACTGCATTTTAAAAATAAACATATAGATATTTGTCAAATTAATAAAACATTGGATTTTTTTATATTTAAGGAAAAGGAAGAAAATGAGGTGTTAAGCAAATTGGAGTAGTTTGTTTATTTGTTCATCCTTTTTTAAAATTAATTTTTGCTCAGTTTGATGAAGGAAAACACCTTAATTTTAACACAGCTGGATCTCATTCCTTGTGTTTCTAATTGCTTTCTGTGTAGAAGCCACTCAGGAGACTTAAATGATCTCATAGAGATACTAGTGAAGGCAGTCAAATGGTGACATCTGCTTCAAATTGATGCTAGAATTTCAGAACTGAAGCTGTTTTTAAACAATGTATATATTTAATTTGCTCTGCAAGATATATGTAGCTTCATATATATATACACACATATAAAATGAGAACATTCTTATTATGCAATCTAAGATCTGGAGTCTGGATATTAATACTAGATGACATTTTATGTATGACTGTAACAAAAATATGCCAGTCCTGTTAGTAATCTTGAAGACATAGTTGGCAGCTAGTTGTTAATGAGAAGTGATGCTCAATTTGCAGAGTGAAGACATAGAATAATATGGAGATATAAAGTGTATTTTTTCACAAAAGGTTTAATTGCCTTCCTAGCCCATTAACACTACTCAAGAATGAAAGGTTGATCCTTTGGAAACATCTTCACTCAAATAATGAATCCAAAGTGCAGGGCAAGGAATAGGCTTTTAAAAGCACCATGTGGTTGGCTTACCCAGTTTACATTTGTTTCTCCTTCTGCTTTTGAAACTCCATGTTCAAATAATTCTGTGTTGAAAAAAAAATTACACTGCTTAAGATCTATGCATGCTAGTGCTTCTAGTGTACTTCTTATTTTTCTTCCAGTGGAGAACTTTCTTAACCCTCTTACATTTAATTTCCTGTGCAGTATCTGAGTACCTCACAGTCTTTGAGGTATTCATTCTCACAATACAAAGGCAAAAGGAGATGATACAAAACCCCAGATGATCTCTGAGGTTTGCACAAGAATCAGTGGAAAAGAATGAGTTTGAACCTTGATTGCTTGATATTCAAGTTGGAGTGTTAAATGATTTTTCTTGCTGTATTTTAGAGATTTACTTTGATGGTAAGTTATTTCCTAGTCCAGACCCTCTGTTGTTTAGAAATAATGCTTCCTTTTTTTTTTTTTTTTCCCATTGGCAAAAACAATATAATTGCTTTGAAATAGCCCTTCTAAAATCATGCATTAATGGATTGTGTAAGATGTCCAGATGGTAATTGCTTTATATATTGGTTCAATTTCCTCTGAAAAAATGTTAAAAGAATCCAGAAAAAAAAATAAATCTAAAAAATACCTCATTGAAGTAAAGAACATTTGGTTAAATGGCTATTATACAAAATACATAATGCCTTAAGAATTGTTTTAAGGACAAAACTGCGAGGTCTAATCCAGGTCAATTATAATTGGCTGAGGTACAGTTGATTTACAAAGTTGAAGAGGTGAAAATGTGACTATTTTTCCTGGAAGGTAGGGCGAAATGTGGGAAATTATTCATTTGTCAAGAAAAAAAAAAAAGTGTATATGGATTACAGAAGGATATACTACTTTTTTTTTTTTTTTAATTTTAAAAGCACATTTGATAATTTAACTGAGAAAATCACAATTAATGTTGAATTTTATGCCTTGAGTAAGAATTCTGAACTCAGTAATAAGTTCAAATTGGCATGAATAAGTCCTCTAAAAGAGTGCAGCCATAAACAGCACTGACTGGTTGTTTGAATACCAGGATGAGCATGGCACTCCTGCAGGAATCAGCAGTGTGGATCAGTCATACCTCAAAGAAAAGCAACCAATACACAGCTGAAACTTGATGATATTATCATGGGCTGGACTCTACATCCTGAGTGCACAAGAAAGCTGAAGAGAATAATGTTTGACATGGTAGAGAAGAGACTTCCTCTTTACTTTGGGAGAGAGTTACACAATGCCAGAGTGAAAAAGCAGGTCAAGGAAAGCTACACAGAAAACAAATTGTCTCCTGTTCTCCAAGCTTTCAGAAACCTAGCTAATGATACTGTTATGAAATTTAATTTTACCATGTACAAGACTTCGCTGAAAAATAGCAAAGGACTGAATCTGAATGACTGTAATATGAGAATCAATGAATTTAAGTGTCATGCAATATTAGAGTTGACTTCTAATATTATATAGTGGAACCTGGGAGGAGCGGGGCAGGGCAGAGAAGAGAGTGAGGCATTCTCAATGTGTATGCCCAATACATGCTATATTATATATTATATTATATATTATATTGGGAATATATATTATGTATTCCCAATACAAACTATGCTGAAGTCTTTGCTTTATAAAAAATTACTGACCTAGAGGCTATTTGTAAAAGAAGAGAACAAAACAATGGAAGTATTTCTAAATTGCACTAGAAGTCAGCCCTCTCTATCAAGTAGTGCAGACATCCAACACTATATATACGGACTATATGGAAGAAGAGGAGTGATAGTATAAAGAAGTAATTTTGTTCATCCTGAGTTTGGTGCACTAAATAAGGTTATTGCTTATTTCTTCTTACTGCAAAATACAGCTGCCATCTGATAATACTTATAGGAAAAGATATTGCAGTTTTCACCTGTTCCTCCCATTTCAATCAGACACTGGTTCTTTCAGTATTTTTTTTTAAGTATATATAAGCTCAGAAGGAAGACTGGCTTTATCCCAAAAAGAAATCCTTGCTCCTGCTGTATTTGCAGGAGTTTTCAGTATATATGAATAGGGTAAAAAAATTAATAATATATAAAAAAAAATAAAATCACAGACTGTGCTGTCATCTTTGGAAGATTTCAATCCTAGGGATCTCAAAAGAGCTGCTTCTCTAATTTTACCTTCATTATGAAATGCCTTAAAGCACTAGCTGTGCAGTATCTTCACTGTTGCCTCATCCACAATCTTTGCGTCTGTTCTGTGGATATCTCAAGAAAAGTTGGTGGCGACCTGTAAATAATAGATACGGTTGTTGAGCTGAGGAGAAGTCTCCTGAATGCTGAAAGCAGAGAGATTCAAACACATAGTTTTCTTTGGTCTTTGTGGAAGAGTTTTTATATGTCATTTAAAAAACTTAAGGGCTGATTTATTAATCTGTCATGTATAGTATTTTGCAAAGTTTTTCGCGCACCTTTCTCAGAAAACGGGAACCGTGTAACTGAACTTTTCTGGGGAAAAAAAAAAAGTTACATCAGTATTCATCAGAATTGGCATTTGAATCCATATCTGTCTGTCTTCTGCACACAGTGGAAGGTGTAAGTCAACAAATCAGGGGGATAGTGAGGGCAGGATAAGAAGAGGTTTTGTGCTTTCAGGACTTGACAACGGGATGCTGGAACAAGGGGTGAGCCACAAAATGATAGGGAAGTGAATGAAGTCTCTGCAAACAGCTCACTGACTCTGGTGCAATAAACTACAAGCACAAGTGCCAGGTATTCCCAGTCTGACCAATTTTTCCTTTGACCTCAGGCTCTATCCTCAAAGACAGACAGGGGAGCCAGGGAGATAGTGAAGAAGCTAAAGACAGACAGACAATGAAGGGAGCCAGAAAGAGTGTCAACAGTGGGGAGATAACATGTAGAAATAATAGATGTGGTATGACTGCTTCAGAAGAGTAGGTATTTCATCTTACTATTGATTGTCTTTACATATGACAAGACTCCTGTAGGAGAAGTATAAAATCCCAAATGTTGGCATAGAACAATGAGCTGAATTAAAGATTTTCTCCATCTGATCAGTAGCAAAAGTTGTGTTCCCCTTGTTAGGCTTTCAGTCACTGTTGTTTGAAGTACACTGAAATGGATACCACACGTCTTGGGTTTGTATGTGGGGGGTGGGTTTGGTAATGGGGCAGAGGCTACAGGGGTGGCTCCTGTAAGAAGCTTCTAGAAGCTTACCCAGCTCCAAGTCAGACCCATCTCTTGCCAAGGCTAAGACAATCAGCACTTCTATGGTAATGTAATTAAGAAGGGGAAAACCTGCTGGGCAAGGAGTAATTTTGAGCCAAGGAGTGGGATGTGAGAGAAACAATTATGCAGATGGTCACAAAAAAAAGAAGTGGTGGGGGTCCTCCAATACTGAAGTAGGGATTCCCCTGCAGCCTGTGGTGAGACAGCAGGCTGTCTCTCTGTACTCCATGGAGCTTCATGGTAGAGAAGATACCCACCTGCAGCCCATGGAGGACCCCTCACCAGATCAGGTGACTATGCCCAAAGAAGGATGTGACCCTGTGGGAAGCCTGCACTGAAGCAGTCTGAGGCACTGTGAGCCCCACAGAACAGTCACACGCTGAAGCAATTAATGAAGAGCTGCAGCCCTACGGGAAGGACTCAAATTGGAGAAATTCATAGAGGACTGTCTCCCATG
The DNA here is from genome assembly GCA_024611195.1 of Ceyx melanurus. Classification (NCBI taxonomy): domain Eukaryota; kingdom Metazoa; phylum Chordata; class Aves; order Coraciiformes; family Alcedinidae; genus Ceyx; species Ceyx melanurus. The sequence continues at coordinate 38,566 of JANHGL010015908.1, read as the reverse complement.
GGAGGGACATCACACTGGAGCAGGGCAAGAATGTAAGGGAGTCCTTCCCCTGAGAAGGAAGGAGCATGTGAGATGACATAATGAACCGACCGCAACCCCCTTCCCTGTGCTGGACAGGGAGAGGTAGAGAAATCAGGAGCAGAGCTGAACCCAGAAAGAAGAGAAGGGTAAGGGGAAGGTGTTTCTAAGCTTTGGTTGTATTTTTCATTACTCTACATAGATTTGATGGGTAAATTAGTTGTGGTAGTGGTGTTTAAATTAAATTGATTTTTTTTTTCCCCAAGATGAATCTTTTTTTTTTTTTTTTGCCTGTGACTATTATTGGTAAGTGAGCCCTCCCTGTCCTTTGTCATGACCCTCAAGCTTTTTGTTATATTTTCTCCTTCCCATTCCACTGGTGGGATAGGAGTGAGTGGGCAGCTGTATCACTACAGTGTCACTAGTGTTTAGTGCCAGCTGGGTAGGCATAAGTAACAATAACAAATAATCTCTGCAACCTATTTGCTTCTGCTTAAGGAAAGTGACACAAAACTCTAGGAAGTGAATATCTGTAGAATTGCTAAGAATTAAATTATTTGTTGTTTGTTTCATATTTTTTAATCCTTGTTACAGTTTTATAAGATGCTGTATATAACAAATCAATGTTAATGTCTTTTTTATAGAATTGATATTTTCCATTAACATATATAACACAATAAATCTCCAAAAAGGTCTTTTATCTGCTCTGACACATTTTTTCCCTTTAATGTATAGCCTTCCCAGAGGAGAACAGAAGAAATATAGTCCTTTAGAAAAGATGATGTTCATATTACTCATGTGAACTAGTATTACTAATGTTGCTGGCAGGGTCCTTAAATCAGAGTATTGTTCTGTTCTTTTCAAGACCATATTTTCAAGCTGAAATAGTCATTGCCGAGATAAGAAATAATTACTACTGATACGCTGGGAGGAAATTAGTATTTGAAATAAAGAATATGAAACATTGACATCTGAAATGGGAACCGGAGTCTTTTTATTATCTTAGTAATGTGGAGGATGCAGTAGGGTTCTTTCCAGAAATCAATAGAAGTGTGGGATCAGAGCCTAGGTAGAAGTGAGTGATAAGGGGAGACCTGTGTGCTTCGAGGGAGAGATTTATATTGCCATACCATGATTTCTGTGGGATGCAGTCAGTGGTCTTGCAGGCATCTGCTGGCAAGTATGTATAAGGCAGTGGCAGAGACTCGAAGGAAGGCCCTCTGCCTGATGGAGAGATTTGTTTAATCTCTAAGGGTGGTCTACCTATCAGAAAACCACTTCTCCCTGAAGCTCCTAAGTGTCATCCCACCCACCCCTTCCTGGAAGAGGGCTGGAGGGCATACACGTGTACAGACAGTACTGAACCAGCATCTAACCAGGATCTACCCCTCACAGAGCCACCATGGACGCTGCAGCCCTTTTGGAAGTCTGTTTGCCAAAGTACTCTGGCCGAATGCCAAACTACACCCTTTCCTCTTGATGCCCCTGAAAGATCTAGGAAAGGAGAAAGTAGATCAATAGGTCATCCTGAAGTTTTTATTTTGGGAGCAGAAGGAAATAGCACTGATTTCCAGAAAAGAAACAGGATAAACTATTTGAGAGAGAATATTCACTTTAATATAAATTGACTGGAAAGCCACGTTCTCAATATGGCAGGGAAGTTTTAACCCTGAGTTGGTGTAGGAATCTCACTATTAGCAGAGTAAATCCTCTGTGACAGCCAGGCTAAGAAGACCGCATTCCTAAATAAACGTTCCTTGCTGACAGGCTCAGAATCCCTGGGTATCTTCCACCGCTTCTGAAGGTGGCAGAAACAAATCTCTGGAAAAACGCATGGACCGCGCGGGACAAACCACCGGCCTCGGGCGGGAGGTCCCTGGGGCAGGATCGGTGACAGACACACGAGCGGCAGAAAACACGCTGGGCACGCGGCCTGAGGCGAACAGGCGGCTCCCGCGGCCGGCGGAGCTCGAGGCGGAGCAGGGGCCGACACTCCCGGGCAGCCCTCGCGGGCGAGGTCGAGTCGCTGATGGCACCCGCGGGACGATTGAAACGCGGCGGTTTAAAAGCTGCGGCAGCCGCGCTCACTTCGAACACGCAAACAAACCAGTTGGCCGGGGCAGCAGCTTCGGCAGTTGCACGGCTCGGTGCAACAGACCTTGGGGGAGAGGGAGGATCGGAGCTACACCTTTACAAGGAGTAACCCGGCAAGCCCAGGCAGTTCCCGGGGGAGGGGCTGAAAAGGTGAGGGCGTTGCCAGAACAACGGTTGACCACACCCGATAGGAGGCCTCGGGGAGACTCCTCGTTGTGTCTCCGTGACTGAATGGAGGGCGAGCGGGTGGCGTGTGCGGGAGCTCTGCCGGGACTAGAGGTACGTTCCGTTGCTGTAATTGGTCCCTCTTCTGTCTTGAGCGCTGAACAGAAGTTGTTGTCGTTGCCCTGCCAGAAGAGGCTCTGGCTACAGCCACCTCCCGGCCGAAAGCCGCTGCCAGCGGGACTATGGGGAACCAGTGGGAACTCCCACACCGATCTGCAGGGCTCGAGTGCAGGGATCGCCTGAGCCAGACCCGAGGGCAGCAGAGACAGCCCTGTGTGCGGGGTGACCGGGTGAGGAGTCTGCTCGGTCTGTGGGCAGTGCTGACAGAGTAGCTGGGAAGGTTCAGGAGCATCAGGGAGGATGAGTGGGAGAGAGATAGGTGGCCTTGCTTGTATTAACTAATAAGGAAGGACTGTTAGGGGACATTAAGGTTGGGAACAGCCTTGTGACAGTGGTCATGATATGGTAGAGTTTATACAAGGTAGAAGCAGAACAAAAAGTAGGATTACAACCCTGGATTTCAGCAGGGCTTTGAACTTTGAATTTCAAATACTTGAAGGAATCCCATGGGCTAAGACTCTGGAGGGTAAAGGAGCCCAAGACATTTGGTTAATTTTTCAGTACTACTTCCTACAGGCCCAAGATAGGTGTGTTCTATTGAGTAAAAAGTCGAGTAGATGTGCTAGGAGACCTGCATGGATCATCAGGGAGCTTCTGAAGAAAGCAAGCAATATACAGCTCATGGAAAAAAGGGACTTGTCACTTGGGAGAATTATAGAGAAGCTGTCAGAGCATGTAGGAAGGCCACAAGGAAGGCCAAAGCCCTCTTAGAACTTAAACTGGCAAGGGAAATAAAGGAGAATAAGAAGGATTTCTAAAATATATCAGTGGTAAGAGGAAGAACAGGGAATAAGCCACTGGATGTTTGTTGTCTCTCTTGACCTTAGCAGGTCTTTTGACACTGTCTCCTATAGCATCCTTATGAAGAAGCTCAGGAAGTGTGGGATAGAAGAGCAGATAGTGAGATGGATTAAGAACTGTTTGGACAATAGAGTCCAAAGAGTGGTGGTCAATGGTGCCAAGTCCAGCTGGAGAGCTGTAACTAGTGGATTCCCCCAGGGATCAGTGCCGGGTCCAGTCCTGTTCAACATCTTTGTCAATGACATTGATGATGGAACAGTGACTGCTCGGCAAGTTTGCTGATGGCACACAGCTGGGATGTTTGGCTGATTCACCTCAAGGCTATGTGGCCATTCAGAGAGACTTGGACATACTGGAGAGTTTGGCACAGAAGAACTTAATGAGGTCTAACAAGGATAAGTGCAGAGTCCCACATATGGGAAGGAATAATAAATTACAACAGTACAGGTTGGGTGGTGGTCTGTGGAAGAGCAGCATCCTAGTTGTCTTCTCGAGCTGTGGCAGGAGCGTAGTGCCTGGCTGTGTGTGCGTGTGATACTCCTCTCACTTTGCCTTTGATTCCTGCTGCTGGTACTAACAATTTTCAAAAACAGGTGGCCCCACGTGATCATAAGTAACCCTTTTAATTCAGAGACAGCTTTAGTTCCTTTGCTTGGCATGTTTGCTCCTGAAAAACACTTGGCAAAACTCCATTAGGATTTCTGTCTTCTCATTCTTTCTGCTTCAAAGGGGACCTGACTGCAACCAGTCATCATAACAGGCTATGAAACTATGATACCATGTTTACCCAGACAATTACCATTTTGATCACCAGTTCCCTGTGTTGCAGAGCCTTTCTGTCCTTGGGTTATTGGGGTTGCAGAGTTTTCTTCTTACAGGGTTTGCGTTGCCATGAACTCAAGGACAGTGTGAGTACATGCGTTGTAGTGACTCATTAAATTGCTAATCTCATCTGCTAATTTTCAAAAGCAGGGAAGATGGGTTGAGATACCTGTGACAAGGAAAGTTAAATATGAAAACACTTGATAAAATTATAGTAAAAATAAGGTGGGGAAAGGCATCCATGCAGCAAAGTTGCAGTCAGGTGTTTAGGTTTAGAACTGGCTGGAGCAGAGCACCATGCAGCTGCTCACTCACTGCTCTTCTCTCCTCACACTGGGATGGGAAGGAGAATAGGGAAACAAAGGCAAAAGTCCATGGGTTGAGATAAGGAGAATTTAATAGAAAATTTAATAGAAAAAATGCATTAGGAAAAGAAACAAAAACAATATTAATAACAATAATAGTAATGAAACAATATATTGAGTGAGGTACAGTGCAACAAACCACTGCACCAACACTCAGTGCCATAGAACCAAGCCCTACCCCATCCTACCTTTATCTAGCAGGCATGATATCAATATGGTATCAAATATCAAATAACAAATATGCTATTGTGTATATATTTGGTGAGGCATTGGAACAGACTATCCAGGGAGGTGGTGGAATCACCATCCCTGGAGGTGTTAGGCATTCAAAATATGGGTAGACACGGTATTTCAGGACATGGTTTAGAGGTCATGATAATGTTAGGTAGACAGTTGGACTTGATGATCTTGGAGGTTAAACTGCAACAGTGTATTGTTCCACAGAAAGATAAATGCATATTTTTGTCATGTGAAACCACATATATAATAAATACTTAAAATGTTAAGAACTCTCACTAGTCAGGGATAGCACTCCCAGACTGCAGAAAGACAAAACCAGGTACTTGTTTAAGGATGTTTAAGGATAAAAAAACAACCCAACATTTTATGTATGTCTTTACTAGTATACAGGACTTGAAAAAAAGTATAATTCATGGGCTGAATGTAAATGACCTGGAAAGTAACATCAGTTTACCTAAACAGATCAGCTGTAATCCTGAGTTATTACTAATAACTGGTGTTCTAGACTTAGACAGAATACCCAAACTTTTGGAAATGAGGTATAGTAGAATAGGGCATCATGGGAAGTTCACAGTTACTAACAAACAGAAAATCTTGAGTTACTATTTTTCTTGTTTCTCTCTTTATTTTTAATATGGTAGTAATTACTTTAGTGCCAGAAGTCACAGCCTTATAGGGTGGTTGTCTGTAGCAAAAGCAAGGGTATGGGGCTAGATCTTCATCTCCCTACTCATGTAATCAGTTACACTGATTTTAATGGTACTATTACCATTAGTAAAAACAGCAAGATCTGGCTTCTTACAGCTGTCAGCATGCCTTTTCCAAAAAAAACTTGTAATTCTTCCCCATTTCTAAAAGCAGATACTCTTAAGAACTGCAGTCACACTGTTTTGCTCAGGCCCTACTTTCACAGAGCCTGGCATTTTGAAGGAATCATAAGGTTCTTAATTTGTGCATTTTCACTGTTAATAATTGAATCAGAGGATTCTAGAAAACCAGCATGGTTTTTTTTCTTGTCTGAGCAAGATCACATCATAGAATTGTATGCTTCTAATCCAGTTTTACTTTTGCATATGTCAAATTGGCTACTTTAACAACAGTTGCTCAGCAAATCACTGGTAGGTATGCATACTGGGAAATCATGCACTGCTTTCCATTTGGTGCCTCTTGCAGGCTTACTGTGTTCACTGCTGCAGCCTTCCTCCTGCTGTGCAATGATGTATGTACACAACCCAGGATGTAATTTAATGTTTGCCATTTACTCCATAGCAGCATGCAGAACTAACTACTCAGAGTGAGCCTGAGATAGAAAAGAACAACCACTGCCCCAAAGCAGGAAAAAAAATGAATGGGATGAAGCACTGTCTACCTAGCATGACTCCTTGATCACAAAGTGGTGTCATAACTATATAGTTATATATGTGTATATAGTAATAACACTATATACACAGTGACATTTTTCAGACCAATGTTTTTAGCATCACCTACATTGATACTGTGGTGTAATTGTTTCAATGTTATACACAAAGGTCAACACTCTGAACATGCATTTTATTCTCATTTAGATACATATATTGAAGAAAGTAAATTTTTTCAGAAATACTGAAGTTTGAGAAAAGGAGGAATATCACAAGGAAAAAAATCCCAGATACCAGAACTCAAGAGTGAAATCTGCTGAATTTAATCACCTAAGATGCAGTGCTGATGTGCTGAAAGAGGCATAGTATTGGAGAATAGCAAATTAGCACAGAAAAGCTCAAGGGGTTTCACACCAATTTATATCACCTGGGCAATGAGGAACACTGGGATAAAAGACTTGGGTCACTGACTACACTCCTGTGCAATCACAGACAATCAAATCGTATCGTTTTAACTCAAAGTGCATTGCATTCCTCTGTCTATTTTGTTGGTGAACCATTGGTAACTTCTCTTAAGAGCTGATTTTTCAGGCATGTTTTTACCCTTTCAACCCTCTGTGGGGTCTTTACATTTATACAGTAACTTTACTCATGGCCTATTTATATTCATTTGCTTTTAAGTCAGTTCTGCCCTTTAAGCTTCAAAAGCTCTTTCCTTATCAGTATTTATCCCTTCCTCAGTGTGCAGAAATAAATCTGTCTACTTTCAGTTTTTGGTTTTCTTTATGACAATCAAGCCAAGTTCTTACAGCTTTGTCCCAAGGGATGGTCTTTCCATTCTTTTTTGTTGTTGTTCAAGTGGACATTTTCTCCATCAATTCTAGTTTGAAATTGATCTTTTCTGAAGAAAGTGGACAGCATTTTAAGCCATCTGGTCGGTGCTTTGCACAACAGCATCATAATGTGTCTTTTTGTACAGAAAGGCTTCTGCGATATGCCTAGAATGTTTTTCACCATTTCCACAACACAGTAACTTAAAAACATCCAAAAACTGACTATTAAGCATTACAATACCCTCACCCCTTCACTTCTACCTTGTAAAGTGCTATGGTATAACAGATGTTCTCTTTAGTCTCTAAATACATGACTCTGCTTTTTGTATTATTACACCTTTCCTATTTTTATTGCTGTCAAAGTTTAGAGTCAGGGCCATCTGCTAGATGTGTAACAAATACTCTTTTCTCCATCACCAAAGGGGAAGAGAAAGGGAATAAGGGAGAGAGACTTATGGGCTAGAAAACTAACACGGATTTCATTAAAATAATAGTAATAAATTGGAATATAGACAAATATATACTAAATCAGTAACACCCACCCTATGGCAATCATGTCACCATCACCACTGATGCTGTGGAGCGGGCACTGGGGAAGTCCCAAGCTGGACTCAGTGGCAGATGGGAACCAGATTCAGGAGCTGGATTCTGGAACTGGATTCAGGAATGTGCAGACTGGGATCAAAGGCAGAATGGACAGTGTCCTCAAGTGCCAACCACTGAAGAAGAGAGATTGGCCCTCAAGATCCCTCAGCTTTATACTGAATATGATATATATGGGCTGGAATCCCTTGTTGGTCAGTTTAGGGTCAGCTGTCCTGTCCACTCCTCCCCAAAAGTACAGCTTTTATTTTCTGCACCCCCAGTGTGTGACACAGTTCTTGCAGTGGCCTTGGTCTGTGCACCAACCCTTGGTAGGAATGCTACACATGGAGTGCTTTTACTAGTAGCAGCAGATACTGTCTGCAAAAACATGTTGCTAACTTCAGACAGTGTAGTGAGTTAGAAGAACTGAGCTGAAAAGTAAAATAGCTGAACAGAATTGTTCTATTCTAACTCAAACCAGGAAAACTACTTCATTTCTTGGGGTCCTACAACTCTACAGTAATTCAGTTCTACCTTTATGTTTGCAATGCTTCTCTGGTTTTGCAATCAGAAAATTCTGTTAGTGCATATCTACGCATCTACCTTTTTTTTTCTGCCAGTATTTTAAATTTAAATACTTAATTCACTAAAGGAAAAAAACTAACCCAAAAACTGTTAAAAATATGTCTTAAATAACAAACAAACAAAAAACCCAAGAAAGGAAGAAATGAACAAAAATCAGCATCACATTGATTATTATAATGCTGACAAGCCAATGACTTGTTAAAGCCTTCATAAAGTTAACTGTGTTTGGAAAGCTATTCCTTTAAAATGTAAAACAAATGGCTCAGATGAAATGAGAGATGAGGGGAGCAGAGAGAAAAATCAATAAACCAGCAAACTGTAAATGATGTGGAAATAACTTTTTTATGTTTTCCTGTTTTTGTAGTTTATAGTTAGCACCAGTACATAATCATAACTGCTTTGTGCAAGGGAAGAAAAGTCATCTAAATCTAGAGAGTGTTGTAATGAGCTACTTTCTCCTCGGTGAATTCTTCTTTCTTCTATGAAATGTTAGATTTTTTATTTTTTTTTTTTATTTTTAGATACTACTGTGTGTGGGTTGGTTAGCAAGTGTTTGGGAGTTTTGTTATTTGTTTTCATGTTTTCTACATTATTTGTACATTTCTTAGTTCATTACCACCAATTTTCAAAAAATATATTTCATTGATCCTCATGAGTTTTAATCTAATATTTTTCTTTGTAGGGATGAAAGATATTTTAAAAATACGTACTGAAAAGAATTCAAACATTTCAGATTGTTTGGGTTTCTTATAAGGACTCTATGATGCCTTGAATTTTTATGTTCTAGAACATGCTTGAAAATTGAAACAGTCATTCTGCAATCTTCATAATACTGAGGTAGAATAGGAAAATTCAGATCTATATTAAAGGCACTCACTGATTAGGGATACATTTTTAGTTATGACTACATAAACTTATATAAATCTCTGCTGGATGTCTGTAAAAGGAAATGCCATGGGAGAGTGGTGCTTCAGAGAATTTCAGAGACCATTTCAGGGTGTGTTTGCTGATAGTCAGATGGCTGTGAAAAACTGCAGTACAGCCTGGAAAAAAGCTGTTACAGCCAGGAAGACTGGCCCATTCCTCATCATTTCAGAATAGAAAAGGGTGATTGGGAAATGGGCAAGCAAGGTAAGTTTATATTACTAAATATGCAGGGCTATAAATGCCTCACCCATAGCTTTCTTGACTTTTCATCTGTATAGAAGAGAGTTGCTGTGTACATCACATGTGCACACACAGCTCTGAGATAGGAGTGAAGAGGAAGGAAAGAGTTTGGTTGAGGGAACTTGGGGTTGGATGAAAAACAAATCCAGTTTCTTCAATTGTAAATGGAGGTGGAATGGTCTTCCATCTTTCCCAGCTTCCTTCAGCCCCTTGGTAGGAGGAAATCTCTAAAAGTCTGAGGAGAAGTTCACAGGAAGTCTGGGAGTTGGTATGCAAGAGCAGTGCGGAATGATCAGTGTGGATGGGCTGATCCAGAAAAGCTGCTGGGGAGAAGATGATAATGCCAGGTCTGTTTTCTGAACTGTGATTAACAGTGAGAATCCTGGAGAGTGGGGGCAGGGGTAGGAACAAAATATGTATGTGATAGTAAAGCATAGTCAGTAGGTTTGCAACACAGACCACATGTTCCAGGGTGACAACAGCTTGTCCTGTTTTGCTTATTTGTAATCACATGGGAAAGTGTTTCGGCCACAGCTACATCACAGATCTTTGCAGTCTTCAAGTCTAAGATTTTGTGCAAAACCTCCAGAGCAAGGCTTTGGTGAGGCCTGGAGAGATCATAACCTGGTACAGCAAACCTAAGCAGTCAGTGAACCTGCAGAGGGATTTCACATTTGTGTTCTGAACCTGTTAATGGAGAGTTAGGAATAAGGTAACTGTATGAAAAATTTAATTATGTAAAAATTGAGTGCTTGAATTAGCTAATGAACTAGTCATGACAGGATCCTATTCTTGATAAGATCATGTAGGGGACTTCTTTTCAGTCTAAAGAATCTGCGGTGTATAGATCAGAAGTAGGAATTTCTGTAGTAAATTTAGCCTTTTTCAGAAAAGTCTTCTCATTTTAGTTCTATTTGATAGTTTCTAATTTTTTATTTTCCCATGTTTTAATTTCATAGACTGACCATAAGGAATTGTACAAGGACAGGTAGAAAGGGATATAGTTTGGTGAACTGACAGAAATCAGTGAAGCAATGTCTGTGGACATTGAGGACCTGGCCAACAGTGTCCTTCATATGAAGTGGTGTAAGACACAGTTTATACATCCTATAGTATTTTTTTCTGATCTCTGATTAAAGTACTTTGCAGGTGCTTCTCATGTAAGTATTCACATTATATTAAAAATCTTTGGCGTTCAAAGTATGAACAGACAAATCAGCTGCATATACAGTGGTGAAACTTAAATTTAAAAGGGATACAAACATAAGGATAGAGCACATAATTGCAAATATGAGCATACATTTTTTACTATTGTTCCTGAAGAAGAGGCAAAAATAACTAAAATGAAAACAGGAAATCATTTTATACAACAGTAGTGCCAGAAGTGTTTGGATTAGTGGAAAATGAATGAGTAATTTTACAAATAAGCTTCACTTTTGGAGATGTGTTAAGATGGAAAGTAATTGGAATTTATGGAGTATAGATAACTGAGAAAATTTTACAGTTGAAGTCCTGACCCTACAGAATGGGAATTTTGCCATCACTTAATTGGGGCTGACATTTTATACAGTGCTTCATCACTACAGTTCAGGGATCTGATCCACAAGTGATTGCAACACTTGGAGTTTTTCCATCGCTTTCAATGATCTTTGGATCAGACCCATGATGCAGATGCATCACTATTCTGTCTGAGGGTGAATTTCACACCTAATTTTCAGAGCTATCAAAAGAGCCTTAGGCAAGATTGGGAAAGAACTTTTATGTCTGGACAGAGACCTGGAGGAGTACAATGATTTTAAAAACTACCACTATGATTTTATTGGTCTTCAAATTTGAATGGATGTTTTTCTTTATTGTTAACTTTTAACAGCCAGCTTGGCTAGAAAAAGTGAAACTTTCCTGTGCATTGATCCAGCTCGAGAACTTTTGCATCAGCTGTATCTCACACAAATCCTATTAGGCTAAATGTGGAGTAATCCTATTTTCATATAGGGAGCATGTGTTATCTGTATGCAAGCATCACTTTTGTAAAAGTCACTGAACTAAGCTCACTTATTTAAACATGTTGAACATGAAGTATCAGATTAATTGCTTGACCTCTGTCAGGTTTTTCACCTCTGAACAGTTAAGTAAAGCTCAGACAATTAGGTGGGAGCAAGGGTGTTCATCAGCTCTAAAGACAAAGTCCAGATACTCAATTTGACTAAATGAAGAGCATTGTTGGTAAATTGTTTGTTCTTCCTTGGAAAAAAATAAATTAACTAGTTCTCTCTAAGCCTGATTTCTGGATTTAGCAATTTGATTATTTGTAGGACTAGAAACCAAATGCTGCTAGCCAAGAACAAGTAATGTAATAGCTATTACAGCATACCTAGTCGTTGCCACTGTCCTAGTACACTGTGAACACCCTGATTTTTCTGCTGTGACTTCAAATAGAAAAAAGATGCCAAAAGCAGCTTCTTGGGTTTATGCAATGAAGTGACTTTTAAAATCCATTAACTTTCATTCTTTTCAATGGAGCTTTCAATGCAGTCACCTGCCAGCTTCCTCTAAACAGATTAGTTCACAAAGATAACATCCAAAAAACTTTTTTACTTGCTGTTGAGGGAAAAAAGTAATTTCGTTTCATGGATGGTGTCTCCAAGTGCTGCTCACCTCTATGCAATTGTATACCATTATCACTATTCACTATTCTTTCTATTCTTGTATAGAGAATTGAAACATCATTCGAGTTTCCTCTGAGGATGGATTAACAAGATCTGCTGTGACATGAGTTGATTAATTAATGAGACTAGAGTATTCTTTGGTCTTTATGTACTGTTCTTGAACTTCTTAGATGGGAAAATTCTAACCTTCAATATTTTAGAAGCCAACTGGGTAAAGCAAAACTCTTGTATGACCTTCACTAATAATAAAACTGAAAATCCATTATAGAATATACCTGAATAGTTGCACATATTCAAGGTGATTTTTTTTCATATTTGGTGAATGGAAGTGCACATGGTTAAAGTACAGAGTACAGAAAAATACTTTGCAGACTATTTAAAATATAATTAGATACTTCTCTCCTTTGATCACTCTTCTACAAAGAGAAATAGCTCTTGTGAGTACTGCTTTGCAAATGTCATTTCACCCCATGTATACACCCCTAAGGAAATGGAGACGTTTCTCAAAGGGCAAATACAAGATGACAGCCACCATATCCCATCCACTCACCCTGGTTTAGAAGCTTCTTGTCCATGATGGAATACCAGTCTGAGAAAGTGTCAAGAGTCACCACTGTGGTATACAGCTGAAATACACATTTTAATGTCACCAAGTCTGCCTTTCCCACCAAGATATTGAGACTAGTCTAAGACAACCAAATTCCTTTGATTTTAGAGATGGCATGCTAACACTAGAGAGGTTCAGATCCAAGCAGCAAAATAGGTTCTTCTTTAAAAACTCCTGACTAAATCTGAACTTTGAATATTGAACCCTACTAATAGGATTTTTCTTACAGTATTTTATTGTGAGCAATGTGAAACTAAATTGCCTGAGAGCTGTGTGAATTGTGTAAAATAAACTAGAATTACTAGCAATGTGAGAAATCTGTCAGCAGTTTTGTTTTCCATAGCTGGGGACAGTTCTGGCTAGGTAGAAGGGATTTTAATTATAAAGGGAACTGAAGAAGTTTCACAGAAAGAAAGAGCAGACTGAAAACAAGTGGAATCAGACTAGTTAAACATTCATTGATCACAGATCAAAATCCTGCAGTATTTTTTTTTTCCTGGAGATTGTAGATTGTGCAGATTCTTTTTCGGAATAGCCGAGAAGATATGTAATAGAAATTATGTTCAGAGATCTTTAAACACTTTCCTGTTGAGTGGAAAGAGGTGGAAAGACAATTGTTTCAGTTGCTATCTATATCTTGAGTACAGTTTGCTTGATTAGATGCTTTCTGTCAAAGCCTCTCAGATCAGGCAGTCTGGAAGCAATATGCAGGAGAGCTCCTTGCTCTCAGTGCTGGACAGGACAGAGGTAATCAACAGGCAGCAAGCTGCTGTGAACTACCAGTGCCTGCAGAATGTTAGCACTTGAGCTACAGCTGGCTGTTATATTAGCTTATGCATAAGCTGAAACCCTCTGTCCATGTAGCTTGTGAGGTAAATTTGGAACCATCTAGTAGGTACTAGGAAGGGGAGACTGAGTCACAGCAGGGTGGGGGGTGTGTGCTTAATCCCTCCCCCTACAAGCAATATGGAGAGAGCAATATAGATTCGTATTGGGTGGCACGCCAGACATAAGGCTATCTTCAGGTACACCTGACAGAAGTAATAGACTTTTGGGTTTAGAAACCTGATAATGCTATAAATTGAATAGTTAATGGAGCTTAGTTGATTTTTTCATTGTCAGCATTTCAGTGGCAGCTACCAGGATCTATAGTTTGCACGTTGGAGTTAAGAACAGCAAACAGTTTTTCAGGTTCTCTTCCTTCCCTTCTCCCACTAAAGAAATCCTAAGCTCATGGGCCTTACTTACTATCTGTAATCTTCTCCATAAATCCATTCTCAGCATGACAGCTAAGTGTTAATTTTTTATTTTTTATATATTTTTGAGCAGTGAAAAGCAGAGCTGAAAATTAGATTTGCTTTTTAATCAAACAGGGATGAAAATGATTGTTGTTGTTTTATACAAAGAAAGGCAATAACTATGCCATGTACATTTCCTCCTTGGAGTTCTTTTGAAAAAAATTAATAAGATTAACATTGTGGATGTCAGCTGGTTTCCCCTTCACAGATGCCATACAGCATTAGCAAAAAAGTACCAGTTGTAAATTCTTTAGCTAATATCATTAGACTGCTTTCCTCCTATATGCCAGCATGAGATTTGTTTTAATGAAATTAGACCTGACCACATCCAACAATCCTAAGTCAGTAGTAAAGCTTGGAAATAATTTATTGTAGGTGACAGAGAACAGCTATAAAATACAAACTACATCTAGTGAGACAGGAAAAATGAATTATTAGCCGCTGATGGCCTCTGGTGCTACTGATCTCAGAAGGATAATGTCACTGGCAGACATAGCATCAGTGGATGAGTGGCATTGCATGGACCTCTTGAAAAGAGTTAGGTCCTTTGTAATATTATGGAAAAACTAAAGTTGTCTTTGCCCATCTTAATTTTGGAGTATGAGTCATGCACCGCTACTACCTGGTCTTGATACCCCTACTTAGATAAATAATGCCATATCAGGGACAAAAACAGATTACAGAAAATGGTCTTTCATGCAGGCTGGACAAGTGTTGTTAATCAATATTTTTCTTAAAAACTATTTGAGTACACCAACTTGTAAGCATTTACATGCAATTTTCCTTCCTTGATTTGGGTCTGGGTGAGTTTGGGGTAAATATTCATTAAGATGTTTCAACCTTATAGAAAAGTGTAGCAGCATTATAAGAAATACTTTCTGGTATTTTTATATTGCATTGGGTCTGGCTGAGATGGAATTGATTTCCCCCATAGCATCCCTCCTGGTGTTGTGGTTTGTATCTAAAGCTGGGAAGGTGCTGATAACACACCCGTGCTGTGGCTACTGCTGAGCAGGCCTCACACAGCACCAAAGCTGTCTCTCCAGCATTCCCCCCTCACACACAGGCTGGAAGTGGGCAAGATCTGGGAGGTGACGCAGCCAGGGTAACTGACGCAAACTGACCAAAAGGATATTCCATACCATATGTCTTCATACATAGTCCTTTTTGGTGGCATTGTTGGCAGCCTTTTGGAGCATGAGGAATTAACGATGAAGATAGTAATTGAGAGAGGTAATAGAGAAAACATGGACTGAACAATGTTAGAGAGTGGAATGATAGCAGGGAATTCTAGTTCTTGCTGGAAATTGCCGCATTCCAGCGGTGAAGGGATGAGGGTTGGATTCTGTGTAAATTGACCACTTCAGTTTGGTGTTGTGATGATATTATTTTGATTTTGGTGTGGGGAATTCTTTTTTGTTGGAGTGAAGTTTTTGAAGACTGTGTGATGAATAATGTGTGATTTTAATTATAATTTAGAAATAAGTGATTAATGGAGGTGAGGCGTGGAATATGTTGGATTTATGTGGCAAAGTTCTGGCAGCAGAGGGACTAGAGAGGCAGCTCCTGCGATGAAGCTTCCCCTGTGTCCTATTGCAGCCAGTGCCAGCCAGCTCCAGGGAAGACCAACAACTGACCATGGTCAAGCCAATCAGCAATAGTGGTAAAGCCTCTGGGATAAGAAGGGGAAATACAATGCACAAGAAACTGCAGAGGAGTGATAATATGTGAGAAAAAAAAACCTCTGCAGACACTAAGTCCAGTGAAGAAGGAGGGGGAGGGAGGTGCTGTAGGGCCTGGAGCAGAGATTCCCCTGCAGTCCATGGTAGAGGCCATGGAGGTCTGTCTGTCCACCTGCAGCCCATGGAGGTTAACAGTGGAGCACATAGCCACCTGCAGCCCATGGAGGACTCCACAGGGGAGCAGGTGGATGCACACAAAGGAGGGTCTGATCCCATGGAGACCTTGTGCTGGAGCAGACTCCTGGCAGGATTGATGCACCCATAGAGAGAGGAGTCCAGGGTGAGAGGAAGGTGTTTGTAAGGTTTTGTTGTACTTCTCAATACAACCAAATGGGGGAGGGGGAAGAGAGAGCAGTAACTTAGATTGAAGTGCAGGCAGAGACTGAAATCAGCTTCTAAAGGTGAGATGAAAACTGGAGGCTGGGAAGGAGAATAAAGAATTTCCAGGGTAAATTAGAGATAAGGAAAGATGAAGCAAATATTTGTTTTTAATTTTCCTAACTAAAGAACACTACATTTTAGAGTGGAAATGGAAGACTTGTGAGTCCCACAGCTCCCCTGCACTTAGGAAAAAAAAAAAAATTGTAAAGCCCCATGGCAAACAAATACATAAATGACCCATTTTCTCATATTTCTTAGGGGCAATGTCTTGCACTCAGTATTTACAAACGCTGTATTAAGCACAGTTTCATATTGTCTCCTTCCATATAAATGTGAGTTCATGATAACAGACTATTTGTATCTGTCTCATTTAGCTCATGGTTGTCACAAAATGTAATCCTGCCAAATACGTCCGTTTTACTGTCACGTTAAGGGTAAGAATTTGACATTTGCCTGCCAGAGCCCCAAGGACTAGCACTGAAGTACTTTTGCAAAGTCAACATTTGCCTGTTTCAGAGTCCTGCTAAGGACTAGCACTGAGATTTATTTTTTTTTAAGAGTTAAAAAAAAAAAGTGTGATTTATTAAAGCGACAGATACAACAGATTTGGACTTGCCGTCAATAAAGGCACTGACTGCAAAAAATGAGCTCGAGTTAATGATTCTCAGGTAACATACAACCATCTCAGAGACTCAAGTCTTTGTAATGGTACTAATACAAGAATAGCAAACCCAGGAAAAGTTATGCTGTATATTGAAGGTGCAGTTCTTACCCAGAGCATGTCCCTATCAACCAGTACAGCCTGCCAACCGTATCTGCTCGACCTTTAGTCTTCTACCCCCAGGGACAATATTCCCCTTGTGGGATTTTAAATCCATCTGTCTGCCTTCTGTGTGACACCTAGTATGATTTGGGTGGAGAGTTGAGTATGTTTAGCATGTACTCTGTTAGGCTTATTACCATATTTAGAGGTGTACACTTTAATTTTAATTTTGCAGATAACTAAGCAAAGGCCTTCACTTGGACACTACAAGATCTGTCAAAGCTTTTTGCTTTTGTTGTTTTAGCTGAAACAGGAGCATCTTATCAAGGCTCCCCCCTTTAGCTGTTTGGTATGCCAGATCAGAGGGTCTCCACCTCCAGAGATAACACAAGAATCTCATGGTTGCAGACAGCTTCTCTCCCAAAGTGCACAAAATCAGCTTACATTCTTGTTACACAGCAAGATGGGCCATTATCCCACACTGGCACAGTCTAATCATGGGAGAGGGTATTAGCCCTACGTCACAGGGCATAAGAAAAGTCACCAAGTGATTTATATAGTGTCCACTAGTCTTAAAACTGAACCTCAGATTGGGTAAAGAGAACATAAAGGCTATACAGTTGCTCACAACTATGAAAAGTGTAATGTCAGGATAAGCTGGGTTGATTTTTGCTTACCTCGGGCGATGAGCAGTAAAATGTTACTTCACCAAGCTGTCCACCCAAAATGTCCCTCTCTTGGAGAAGAGCTGGCAGAATAAAACATCTGCTACTGCCTCAGCCATTGCCTTTTGCAGTGCAGTGATTTCTGCTTAATCACTGAGGAAGGTAAGCTTGCATTTCCATTGTCATCGGTGTGCCCAGGCTGCTGAGATGCTGACAGTACTGCTGAGTCTGTTGTGGGGATGGTAGCCTACAGAAAAGCAAAGCAGCAAGAAGCCTAGTTAAGGTGGAAAGGAAGGCAGAAGCCACAATGGTTTAGTCTGTGACTACAATTCAACAAGCTGTCGTTTTGCCTGTTGTTAGATAAGATCTCTATGCCACAGAAAGAGAACTAAACCAGCATTCAAGGCATCCTTTACGTGAGACCACTTTGCAGCTTTCTCCAGTGCTTCAGTTCAGGAGCTGGAATTCTCTGGACAAGCATCCTTCAGGACATAGCCTCATTCTACCTGGTTATGGGACCACGCTCAGAGAATGTGTTTTACGATGCAACCTGCTACTATATAGTAATATAAAATCATGGAGAGTCCAGGACCTTGGAGAGATCTCTAACCACCCTGATCCAGCAGAGGTCTGTTCTTACAGGCATTCAGAGAATCTATAAACCGCAGGAACACATTCCTATGCTCTGTTATTTAGAACTGTAGAAGAAACCTAGTGAGTGTTTCCTTTAATGCCTGAGCAGGTACTTGCTGTAGTTTATTTACTGTGCTATCTGCTGTCTACTTCTTAATAGCTGCCTTTATAAGCTTGAAAATATTATAATCTCCTTCATTAGTCTTCTCTTCCTTAGTTTACATAGCTTGCTTTATTCAATCTTTTCTTAAAGGCTTGTCTTGTTTTTTTAGCTCTCTAATCAGTTTTGTTTTCTCTTTTGGCTTTTCTCCACTTAATCAAAGGACGAAAGTTGTGCAAGCTGTCATAATTTGGACTGTGGCTCATTTTAAATGCCTACCCTCACAACCATAAAAGAAAGATTTCAGTAGTTACAGCAATGTAAATAATACTTGCAGGATTAAGCTGCGAAAGTGAATGAAATTCACCTCAGTGTTAGTGGACAGCACAAAACCTATGAATCATTTAACCCCCATTTTATCCTGCTGTGGTTTAGACCCAGCCAGGAGCTGATCACCAGGTAGCTGCTTGCTCACTGCTCCTCCGCTCCCCCATATGGGAAGAAGATGGAGAAAAATAAAAAACCTTATGGGTTGAGATAAGGAGAATTTAATACAGCAGCACAAAGGGATAGGAATCAGAAACAGAAAGGTAGCAACACACAGAATGAGTGATGTGGAATGAACCCGACTGAACAACTCTGTCCAGACTGCTCTGACCCTCCCACCAGAGACAGGCACTTTGGCCTAACCTCCACCCTCCAGGAGAGGACATGGGGTCAGTCTGGTGTCCAGTAACCCACGGGCTGGTTCAGTTGGCTATCCTGACTGGGGCCCCCTCCCACCTTCTGCTGCAAATTAACTCTGTCCCAGGTGAGCCCAGGACACCATCTTAGGTATTACACATGTGCATGGAAAAACAGCTCTGCTCATGTAATTAAAACCAAATTAGCACTGAAGCAGGTTAGTGATTTATTAACAAAATGCAATTAACTTTCAGTCAATGAACTAAATTTAGGAGCAGTATCAGTAACACAACAGATAAGCCATGATACTAGATATTAACAAAATGCTAATAAAAGACCTACAGATTTCTAAGCGTCTTCCTGAACATTAAGATTAGTTATCACTAATCTCAAAATGTTCTAATCACACACATGCAGAGAACTAAATGCATGTTCTCTGCCTGCCTCCAGGCACTATGTTAGCAGCACACTGCCTTCTGGGGGCATAGAGCATATCCCCCAACTGCACACCTTTCCTATTGGAGATCTGGATGATCCAGCTCTGTGTATACACATACTGCTTCCTACTACCTAGTAACACCTCTGAAGTGTTGTTTCCCTGTTTGCTGTGCCCTACACACACTGCTGTATCTGGATGCAAGCTGCTCTTGGGGGAGGCTGTGCTGTCAGCCCCAGGCAGAGATTGTGATGCCTGTGGGGTGCCCGTTAGCAATGTCAAAGCAGGAGGTGCTGCTGCCGTTTCCAGTCCAAAGTCTCTTCTCCATGTTACAATTTCCATGTTGCTCATATACATGTTTCAAGCTGAATCCATTTTTGTTTCAGAGGTCTCTGTAATTCCTATGTTACTGTTTGATCTGTGTGGTGGTTGAATTCCTCCTTCCCATTATTAAGTTTAGGTAAATGCTTACTAAGCTGGCCTAGTATTCGGTGCACCCTTGCCCTTTGCACTCACATTCTTATTTTAACAAGTGTTGTTATCCAGGGCATTCACCAAGGGTGGACTAGGTGAGCACTCCCACAAGTGTTTCTGAATTTTGGACTTACTGCTCACTAAATACATACTAATGCACTCATCTTCTAAATTTCCAGCTACTAGTAAGACTCAAAATAATGTAGAATTACAAAGAAACTAATGAACAGTTCGTAGCTCTATTTTTATTTAATAGAAAAAAATCTGGCCAGCAGCATTTAAATATTTCAGTATATTCTGATATTAAAATGGCTGTGTGTGCTGCAGACCAGTGCATGGTTCACTCAGGCTGTAAGAGGACTGCCTTCAACACAGTACAGGTTGTTGAAGCAAAATATGAGATTCACAGCCCGTATCAGTATTCATCACTGTTAAAGGAGACTTGATTTATTTTGCTCTCAGATCTCTCTCTTTTCAGTCTCAGAACATGTATCATCACTAGATAATTAGGGCAGTCTTACCCAAAAAGGAGGATAGGGAAAAGCTAAAAATGATGACAATGAAACATTCAAAGACATTTGAGCAGTTACCATTACCAAATCAGTAAGAAAAGAGGAAAAAGGAAGAGCAATAATCAGCCTTCTTGTCATTTGTTAGTACCTGCAGAATCATCATGTGTAGTTTTCTCATTGTGATTGAAAGTGTGTATGCTAAGGAGTGAACTTTTCTCATATACTCACATACTGGAAGGTCACATTGCCCTGTAGTCTACAGAGGGCTAAAATGCTTTGAATTTATAGTTTAATAATAGAATTTGGTCTGTGACCTTGGTGTTGCAAATGATCTGTGTGTGTCTGTAAGAACAATACATCTACAGATAAAATATAATGCAGCAGCAAAATCTGTGTTTGAAAAAAGATCTGAAAAAACAGCTCTGTTTCAGCTGGGTCATTTAGTCCAGAGACAAGTATCTTCCTTTCTTCCTGGAAGAGCTCCTTAGATGGTCCCACATCTTCAGAGCAAGAATGGTGAGGAGGAAGCTAAGAACCATGCATTACCATTTCATGTTATGAAGAGTTTATTTAGTGTAGTTTGCAGAATTGGGGACATTAAAGCCTGAGTGGTCTTGGATCTCCTCAAAGGCTCTTCAAGTAAAATACCACAAGGAGAACTAACCTTCTGGGGAGCTGGTCATAGTGGGTATGCACAGTCAAGAGATCTGAATCCAGCTACAGCAGACTGGTGAAACTGGGAGGGGTGAGTGCTCCATGCACAGGTGTGGAGATTTACATTCAACCTCGGAGAGCAAATTCAGATAAATCTACCATTCATTCAGCAAGGAATTTCAGCAATTCCTTGCTCTTTCCCCAAGAGATTTACCCAAATCTTTTCCAGAGGAATATTTACCACCAGAATTTACGAGAAGGAAAGGGACTTGTCCTACAGTTTAGAATTTGCCTGCACAAAGCAGATGCTTACTTCAGCAGGTGAGTGTGTTTTCTGACACGTGGCTAAGTAAATGCTAAGTAAAGGTCTGATGCTCTGTGTGATGAATTAATGATTTCTTAAGCAAGATTATTTAATGTATATTTTTTAAAGGAAATTTGCCTGACTATCTATATCTCAGATTAAAAGTCACAATCTTATTTTCTTGAATCCAGCTGGGAATGCTCAGTGCTAATGAAAATCAGACTAGAAGTTGCAGGCTTTGAAGATTATTTAGGTATCTCATTATCTAATTATGAAGCTGGTATTTAGATAAGATTAAGATCAATATAGTTAAATTTTAACATGCAAAGTTAATATTTTCTATATTAAATTCTTATGTTCTAAGAAACAATAGATGTAAAATACGTATGTAAAATTGTGTTGGATAGGAATGAAAGGTCTATTAGCATTAAGAATTTATGGTTGGTGTGATTCTTTCAAATATCTTCATTTGAAAAATAGAAATAGTCATATTAAATACTGCCCTGAAGTTCTGAAAATATGCTAAAGCCCATCATGATGCTTTCAAATTGGCCGTGGAGTGCCTGTGCAGAATCTGAGATTGTTGTTACTTTGTTTCTTTTCTTAAAGTCCTTCATCACAATAGCACACTGACAGCTTTGCTAACTGTCTTAAAGGTAGCAAGTAATTATTTTTTGTTATGTGTGGAAATATTAAAGCACAGATGAAAGCAATCACTTCACAAGTTGCCAGTGTGAGGGCTCTGGTTACACAGCAAAACTCAGTTACCTGATGCAGTTTGTGCATGTGTGTGTCTGTGTCTGTGTTATGGGGCAGGTGGGGAGGCTTTAAACATCATGGTTTAAGTTGTTGATTTTTTATCTCCCAGGGGAGCAAGAGCTCCTTCCCCACTGCTGTGTGGCCTGGAGGCCCACTGCAGCATCAGGAGTTAGGGTGTCGCCTCCTGCAGGGAAGGGTCTGAGCTGTTTTTCCCCAGTTCTTCAAGTAAGAGAAAACCAGGAATTAAACTGGTGAAAAGACAGAAAGATGCTGGAAGCACAGTTAGATGAAGAGTAGCTTTGCTTTTCACACTGTGGATTTCAGACAAAGTGAAATCTGAGATAGACCTCACTGAAGTGAGCTGATGTTCTGTCGTTGTCCTCCATGATCTTTGCCTCACCATCCTCACTATTTCAGCATTATAAGCAATTGTTGCTTTAATAGCCTTCGTATAATCTGCATATAGAAATGTGTCCCTTGAGCAGTTGTCTTTTATACTGTAGAATAAAGCTGTTTGGTGGCATGGTCATGGGGTGAATGACAACTTGAGTATATTACACTATAAATAAATAATAGCTGCAATCTTGAAGACAGAAAAAAAGGCAATTATTGCTTAGCCCTGTGGGGTTAGCATTCGTTATGTACAGCACTTCAGAACTACTGAATTCCATGGCTAGTAAAGTAGGAAGGGTAAATTACTTCTCAGAAAATTGTTTCACTTAAATCTATAGCACTTTAATTTAAATACTTTCTTATGAGCTGTCTGCTCTTGGTAAGGGAGAACTTGCCAAGAGATAAATAGCTGGATAAATGTTATGCAAATGACCACAGAGAACTGCATTTCAATCGTGATTTTTTGTGAACAGATCTGTAGTCATAGTGGAGGAGTAGTCAGCGTTTGCAGAGGTAACAGAAAATTTATCTTGGTATTGTTCTCTGCATCTTGAATTGTTGTGAGCGAGCTTGTCCTGAGATATATGTGAGAGTATCCTGGGAGAAGACAGTAACATCCACTGGCTCGCATGCTGATTTCAGAATACCTGTTTCTGTGCAGTTCTGTAAATCTAATTAGCCAGAGAATCATGAATAAAACATTTCACCCCTCTGTGCCTGCTGCTCCTCCCAATTTTTTATTTTTTTTTTCCTCTGCCTGGATTGTAAGAGCTTTGCTAGAGAATTTATTTATTTAATTATGACCATTTATCTAGGAATCCCAAGGTATACACAATATGCTATTAAATCACATGAAGTCACATAAGCAAGATAGCCTGGAAAAATCTGGAGGCAATGGTATTGCATTTCAAGATGTGTATTATATGTATTTAAATAGTCTTAGCAATATTTTTGAGACAAAACGGAAAAAAAAATCCTATTTAAAACATGTAATTATAATATTGGCAATCATAGTTTTCTTTCCAAACTAGAGAAGTTTACTACCGTAGAGAGAAAAAACAATAGAATTTGTTATCCATACCACTTACTCTTTCAACCCACACTGCTCAGCTTCTTTTCAGCAGCAGAATGACCAGTTTTTATGTTTTAGAAAAGGACTTTTAAAATTTATAATGTATTTGGTATGTTTTCATCTGACTAACAGCATCATAAATAGCTTTTTTTTTTTTTATTGGTGTGTATCAGTCTCATTACTATTGAATTTTATAAGTTAAGTATCTTATTATTTTGCTCAGTAGGGAGCAAGCATCATTAAGACAGAGATGCAAGCCCTCATTTAGTTACACAATCACAGAGTGATAGTGGCTGGAAAGGACATTCTGGATGTCAACTAGTCCAACCCCCTCCCCAGCCAAGGCAGGTTCATCTAGAGAAGGTTGCACAGGAACGTGTCCAGAGAAGTTTTTAATGTCTCCAGAGGAAAAAACTCCATCACCTTTCTGGGCAGCCCATGCTAGTGCTCTGTCACCCTCAAAGTAAAGAAGTTCCTCCTCATGTCTAGAATTAACTTTGTGTGTTCCAGTTTGTGCCCATTACTTCTTGTCCTGTCACCAGGCACCACTGAAAAAAGACTGGCCCCATCCCCGTGACACCAACCCTTTAAGTATTTATAAGCATTGATAAGATCACAGTATCACAGAGTATTAGGGGTTGAAAGGGAACTTGGAGATCTTCGAGTTCAACCCCCGAGGGATCTTTGAGATTCCCCCTAAGTTTTCTTTCTCCAAAATAAAAAGACTCAAATCCCTCAGCCTTTGATTGTAAGAGAGACGTCTTATTGGTGCAAGCACAAAAGTAGGATTTGTACCAAACTGTGACTGGTACCAGTTTTGTTGTCTTACATATTGATTACTGAATATTGAACTGTTTAAGGGACAGAATAATTTTTTTTTGTTAATACAAAGGTATCCTTATCCTGGAACACTGCTGGAAATTCAGACTATTTTCCATGTATTTTTTGCCTTGCAAAGTGAGCAGTAATTATCTGTGGCATTGCAAATGTATCATCCTAAACCTTTGTGGAATACAGCTGGTTAATAAAGAGAGGAAGGGCTATCTTTGAGTCATTTTTGCATTATCTCCTGCCCTTGCCTTTGGAAAAGCCAGAAGGCAGCTGCTACTTCATTTGAACTCTCTTAGGGAGCCATGATGTAGTCCATGGAAGGTACATTGTGACTATGTCTTCTTTTTCCCGATTTTATTGCTCAGTCCTTTAGTGTTCTTCATAAAGCTCATTACAAAGGAGAAACCTTTTTTCTTGTTGCCTTAGTTCTACTGTAAGAGCCCTTTGAATAGTAATCAAAGTTCCATTCTACAATGAAAAGAGAGGGATTTAACCATGCCACTGCTGGGAAGTAGATGACTGACTCAAAAATCAATGTGAGAAAGCTCAGATACATGTCAAATTTCACTGCTTAATGCACTAACCAGGGAATGCTCAGAAGCTTGTGTCTTGGGTTCAAGAGAACAAGAAGGGGAAAGGAATGAAAATGGCTTTGTAGTTTAGAGAGGTCCTCTTTTGCACAAGTATAGCTATTGGGGTACCTTAAGTAGGCTGCAGAGTTGCACTCTATTGCTTACTAATTCCTCAGTTACTTTTTAGACAATGGTCCATGCTCTGTAGACATGCCTGGCAAACCAACTTCAGTCTCCTGAGGTGTGTTACTTGGGGAAAATAAAGGTATCTGATGATGTGGGTAGGTAAATTAGGAAAATTGTTCTGTTAGACACAGTCTCCCATCTCACAGTCTTCATGAAAGAAAAAGCTTACCAAATGCACTTGCCCAGATAGGGAATTCCTAGCTGATAGCTGTAGAAAGTGAGCTATGATAGTATGAATCCTCGTAGTTGTAGATTCCCCCTTATGCACTGGCATTTCCTAAAGCCAGGATTGCCCAAAGGTATTTATACACAACTTTATAGGTAAGGAAACAAAGCCACAGAGTCTCAGGGTGCATTAAGCTGACTGTGTTAGGGGCTGTGCAGGGTAGAAGCCGTTTCTCTTTTGAAGGTGCATCAATCTCTGTACCTGGTATAAAACAAAGCTAATAAGAAAAATCTTTAACACATTTTCTGTACTATATGGTTTGTAGCTTATTTTTTCAGAGGCATCATCTTTGATTTTTCTTTTTTTTTTTCTTTTTTTTTCTTTTTTTTTTTAACTGTCTTTAATGTGGAAAACAAAGTTTTATGAAAAAAATGAAAATATTATCGAAGTATGCCCCAAGAGCACCAGTGCTGGAAACCGTTTGTCTTGCAGCTCTTATATTTTCAGCAAATACCAGACAACTTTTGGCTCACTGATCATGCAGTTCTAGTCTTCCTTCAGGTGATGCCACTGAGGGTAGAAAATCTTTAAGGCTTGTTTTGATATCAATTTTAAGCACAGGAATTTACAACAGGGAAGATACGTTGCAAATCCACATAATCTTTACAGTATTTTATTTAATTTCTAAAAAGCAGAGTCTTATTGAAAGGTCTGTTGCAGAATAGCCACCTTCCATCTTCTGTCTTTGTTCCTCTGTGTTTCATATGTGCTGATCTAATTCACAACTTTTTACTAAAATACTTCCCCTGTATCCTTACAGAAAAATCAGATGATTCTCAAACAGGGGTATTAGAAATTCAGTGTATTATTTGTAAGGCTGCATTTGAACATGAGCATTATTATTCTGTGAATAAAATAAATGAATTCCCATATTTTGTAGATCATTTCTTAAATCTATTTTTAAAAATTGCATAATTTTATTTGTGGTCACAGTCTCCTTAGACAAATACTGGCTATTGACTGAGACTCAGTATATCACTACTAATGAGAAAACATTACAGTAACTAAACAGTGCTAAATAAGAAGAATGTTCGAAAATATTTTTAAAGAACCATGATTTTTTAATCTATATAATACATTTAAGTGAAGAGAAATTATAAACCTGATAAATTCATGTAGTCTTTCCAGGGATAAAAAGGAACTATGAAGATGGTGATACATCTTCTGATAATGTGGCAAACTCATTAGTGTGCTGTGATATTCATTATATAGAACATCATAAAGATGAAAGCTATTAAATGAGAAAATGGTCTTGAGTTCTTTTTCAGTAAAGGAACTATGATTTATTACTCAAATTGATATAAGTAAAATGAAGGGTAAGTTGTACTTATGATGCATAGTGGTTAAGTTCTAAGCCAGCACTCTGCTAGGTGATTCAATGATTGTCTGTGCCATGCCGTGGTAGTCCCAGCCTGAGCGTGTTTGCTGACTGACAGACTTCTGTTGAACATCATAAAAACGCAAAGAATGGAGGAAGGAAAATGCTGGTAAATGGGGCTACACAGGTGACAGCAACAACCTCCTGACAGTGTGCATGCAAAGACAGCCTTTAAAGAGCCTTGAAAATTGTAAGTGCAATACAAAAGCTGTAAAATTAGAAACTTAGAAAGTTAGTTTACAGTATTTCCTGTAAGCAGGAAACAGTGTTTTCATCCTCATTTCTTGCCTTGCTGTCCTGCTGTCTGGACTCTGGAATGGTAATTAAATATCATCAGCTAATATATATATTTACTATATAATAAATATAGTAATTAAATATCATCAGCTTGTTCATGTCTTTCTTTCATTTTGCTTTTTTTTTTTTTTTTTTTTTGTATCAGTATCAGGAATCTTTTCTGCTGACTGCCCTTTCTACTGCTCTTTGAGTGACCAAAGAAAGCATTTGGTACTGATACTCTCATCTGCTGCTGTGAGTACTGTGTGCCTCTTTTCTGTCATGTCAGAAAATGAGCTTTTCATTTCCTGAGCATTTTCAAAATGCTCATGATCTCAAGAAATGCAGCAGTAATCTAAAGTTGATATGCAGTACTTGTTACTCAATATGATGTCAGCTTTTCTCAGTATTAGGTCTGGAACTTCAGTGAATCATAAAGCCATATTCTTTAACCAATCACTTTCCATTTTGCACACCTTATTATCATCTATATATATTGCATCTGAACTGTCAAACGTCACCAATAGTTGCATATTCAGTGTTTAGGTTTCAAGTGACCTGCTGTCCCCAGGTATATAGACTTAATCCAGCTTGTGATACTGGCTTAAAACTCTTCTGTGATTGCTGTTTAATGCTCATTTGAACAAAAATGTCTTACACAAACCCATTTCTTCCCATCATACTTTAATAGAAAAATGATCATTTATATCAGTTCCTTCTTGTGATCTCGTAAATCCTGAAGTGCTTGTTTTTTGTTTGGTTTTTTTTTTTTTCCCCCAGCCCACACTATTCCACTTCTGAATACTGTTGAATTGTCTGGAAACTGATGGAAGGCTGCAAAGACTTTTATGCATGTTGAATGTTGATAGGCATCTGCCTGCTTCTTGGGAAGCTTCCTTGCTGTAACTTCCTTGCTGTATGTGGTATCTTTTTTGACTGTTCAGTTTTCTTATTTTAACCTTGCAGTGCCATGAGTCGTAACAGAAGTGAACAGTCATCATCAGCACTTTAAAAAGTGTCATTGGAGGGTTTCTAATGGCTCAGTATCACTGTGCTTATCTGTCCCCTTTAATTCTGGAATAATTCCATTCCAAAAAATCCACAGCCAGAAGCTCCTCTTAACAGCTGAGTGTTTTCTCAATCTGAAGTTGCCTTTTGATTGCAAAAGTAAAATAGAAGTCAGGAAACAAAAAAAAAACTCAACATAAAATTAAAACTTTTTGTTTAAAGGAATGCCCTCTAAGAGCTCAGTCAGTCCAGATATAGATCATGTTTCTATTTTGTTTGAAAGTGATAAATCCCCATCTGTATAATAACTGACGTATACTCTGTGGTGCAAGATAACAGGACTTTTTTCATCTCTCCTCCATAAGTAAGTTTCACTTCATCATTTCACTGTTAAAGTGTTTGTCAATATTTGGAGGAACAGCAGGATAAAGCTCTTATAGAGTTTTACACTTTAAGCAGAGAACCATTTAAGGTTTAATGCATATTGCCAACATACAGTACAGAAAGATAATATTCCTCTAGTTCTTAAATAATACATGTACATTTCTTTTCAGACTGGAGCCCTTTATTAACTGAATAGAACACCATCATGTCTTCAGGCAACTGATATTATATATTCAATGACTATAGTTTAAGCTAAAACATCAAGATTAAGCTCTCCAAAACACCCTAAGGTATTTAATCTCATTATATTCAGGATGAAGAATTTCACTGGGATCTGGGTCCTCAGCTCCCTTAGGTGTGTTTAAAATATTAGCCAAAATTCCCATGTTATGAAAACCAGTTGGCAAAACAAGTTGCCTTAATGGCTCTAAATTTATTGCCTCTGTGTTTTCTAGGTCACAGCTGGTAAAGTGTAATTTTCTGCTTTTCCTTTAATGTCAGCCTTTTTTTGCCATCACTAGGAAATCATACAAATCAGGCATCCAACAGGTTTACTTGAGATGGAGCTAAACTCCAACTCCAAATTAAGATACTTCTACCTTTTCATGACACAAGTAAAACAATGAGAATATAATTAATAGAAATTTAATCTCTTGGGTTTAATTTGATACAAGGGATATGTTTAAAATTACATTGACTTTCAAGACCTGCCTGGATGTGTTCCTGGGTGACTTAGTCTAGGTGATCCTGCTCTTTTAGGGGGGCTGGACTCTATGATCTCCAAAGGTCCTTTCCCATCCCTAACATTCTATGATCTATGACATTTTCCACATTTCCTAGTTTTTCAGTTCCTTAATACCTTTTTTTACCAGCATGTCATTAAAAATACTCCTCTTGTAAACAGGAGCTATTCTGTGCTGGACAGTTCCTAAACTGTGTAGACAGATGAATTTGAAGCCCTTTTACTTCCATAAAACACAGATTCTGAGCCAAGCAATGTAACAGCAATGAAAACTTAAAATGCAGAGGAAAACAATTTCAGTAAATACTTGATGAAATCTTCCCCATGTAAGAACATCTAGGCAATGGTAAATGTTGATATTATTGTGGGATGGAAGACAGATATTAGCTATTAGATATAGTTTAGGAATAATCAGTTAGGACATCTCGTGATGCAAAGATAGAATTTAGGTCACCAGACACACTGTCATTATGTCTGATTTTTTTCCATTGCTGCAATCAGTCTTGAAGATGTTCATACATAAATAAGCATAGAAGCCTGAACTTTCAAATATACTGGAGAGTTCGCTTATGATCTGACAGAATAAAACATATTAAAAGTAAATGTAATTTGTCATCAAAGGCTGATATACCAAAGATGATGTGCTGATATTGAAAATTTGCTAGCTTGTATTGCTAACGGTAATTGTCAGAAAATTACACTTCATTTAGTCTGTGTACTGAAAAAAAGTTTTAGGAGACATTTCATTTTGCATTATATCCTTTTAGCATAAAAATAACTGAGTACAGCTAACCTAACATCTCCCAAATGATAAGAAGTTTTCCAATTTGTATGAATAAAAAATGTCATGAAGTTGTAGTAAATGCAATTATCTCTCTGACATACAACCTATTTAATGTTTGCTGAGGTCTAATTCAAAGGTTTACATTCCTTTCACTTTTCTTTTTAAGTGAAGTACTGCTATTTATTCTAGCTATAGAACATTGGTATTTATCAAGAATAAAAAAAAAAGAAAAATCAAATAAAATTTAATCAGACATGAAAAATGAGGTGCTCCACCTTTTTTTTCCAAGCTGGAGAGATCTGTCAGTGACACAGCTGGCATATCAGCTGGGACTTGACCCTGGGCAATCTTAATATTTTCATACAAGGAGGAACAAGTGTGGTGTTATAAATACAGTCACAGCATTTTGTGAGAACAGTGACAAGGCCACAGCTTTTATCCTCATGAAATAGTGTTCTTCACAGAATAAAATTTGTTGTAATAATCCATCACTCTCTTAAAACAGCAAGCAGAATGCTGCACAGTGTTCAATGAAGAGCACTATGATGCAGCACAAGTTTCTTAAAGGCGAGTTACACATATATCTCTTCATTTCTAGGAAGATGTGCACTGTGCTGACAGTCCAACCAATTAGATCAATTGTTTTGAGTCACTTTCAAGCTGGTATCTGTTGCTTTGCAGTTTCTAAAGCATCACATGCTTTGTTCAGCTTTGCTCTTCTCATCGAGACGGTGTGGTGTAGTGGCTTCCCTCCATTTTAGAGCATAGAAACACGAACATGAACATTATTATCTTTAGGCACTTCTAGTTTAACTTCATGTAGCACATTTTTCATGTACTCCAGTCTTAGAACTCACTTTTTTTTTCTCAGTAGTAAAAGGGTAAATCTAATGCTGATCTAAAGATCTAAATCTTTTCACATAGGTGAAAGATTTCCCTTTTGTGCACTGCCTTTCTGAGTTGTGTTGCTCATCTTCATGAACAGATGTAATTTACTTATATAACTTCATCAGTAGTCACTGGGGGTTATTACAGATGCAAGTGAGAACTTCATCCACGCTCTCTCCTCTTCTCTCCATTTGTATGTCCCTCCGCAGGAACAAGGAGAAGCAGGGACACTTGCAGGTAAGATAAGCTCTGAGTGTGCACTTGGGATGCAAGGTCTTGAGGTACATTCCACCCTTGGAAGGTAAGCTCAGCTGCTGAAGCTTATGAGGACAGTAAATGTTCCATATTATTGCTGTTGAAAGAAATGTCTTATGTGGTATAAGGAGGAGAACAGGATGGTCAAAGTCAGGGTATGCTGCACTTTGCTGCAAAGTTTGGATCTCATGGTGCTTAGAGGCAAAGGCCTCTCTTCCACCTCAATGAAAAGGCAAAGAAAGAGCCTGAATGGCATCCCAAAATGTGTGATTGGCAAGAAGCCACCAGTGGAAGCTGCTGTAGACAAGCATGTATTTTCAGTCTTACCCATGTGTGGGATTTACGTATCTGCCACAACATAGCACACTCTTGTGGCAAGAAGCACTTCTCTCCATGGAAGCTGTGTTGATTAAAATATGCTGATTTTTTTGGTATTTTTTTCTTATGAAAATGTTAGACAAGACTATGTGATATCACATGCTTTTACAGGAAAGCTCAGTTGGTAAAGAACTTTTCCACACATGGAAGTCTGAAGCACAAGACAAATCTTCTATGGACATCTCTATGGGTATCTTTTACATAGCAGCTAAGCTGAACAGTCAGATACTTAACGGTTATGGAATACGGTAAGGCTAGGCATATTCTTGTTGAAGTTTTCAGCTTTGCATGGAATAAATATTCATTGAATTAGAAAGAGAGTAAGAATTATTTTATTTCCTACTAGTTAGGAAGAAATAATAACTGCACTCTAGTCTTTTGCTTCAGTAATACCTTAATATGAAATTATTTAATATGAAACCTGTTGAAATTTCATTGTAAAAGGAACTGTAGCTCAGGTCTCTTCTATTATGAGGCTAGAGAAATTCTCATTCTCATCAGTCTATTTCTAATCCAATAGATATTTAATTATATATGCACACTAAAAATTTTAACAAGGAAGAATTAGAAAGCCCATTCCCCATCTTAAAAATACTCTATCATTTGCTGTGAGCACATACTCATTAGAGATCCAGGTGCTCAAGCAGAAAAATACATTTGAGCTAGTTTCCCCACCTCCTGGGCACTGAGCTCCTGGATTAAGCTATAGCTCAGTAGATCTTGCTCAGGTTTTTTCATTATGATCCTTTAGGTACTCCAGTGGATGTGCAAAGCAAACTATCGTGAAGTCCAGCAAACTACAAGAACTAGTTTATAGTTGTGAGATTTGAACCATACAGATTTAACACAATTTTTGGTAGTAGAAACAGAAGGAACTGTACTTCACAAATGTGAATGAAAGAGATACTAAACTCAAAAGCTATTTGGGCTACCTCCAAACAATAGAATAAAAAGTACAAACATGTATTCTTCCTTTATCTTCCTTTACCTTCTTCTCTTTTACCTTCCCTGCCCATCACCATCCAAATGTTTATTTCAAAGATCTTCTAGCTTTCCAAAGATGCAGCTTTTGGCATTAATGGATTCACCTGAAGGATTCAGGTCTATATTTATTAGTGGTTAAACATCCACACTGATTTCTAAAGTCCACTTATTGACAAGATACAAAATCAAAAGGAAAGAATGCCTATTCCTCCATAACATGGAATGCATTTCAGTAAGTGTCTTAAGTATTCATCTTTCAGAACAGCCACATAGCTTGCTACATTATCTTTAACCAGGCTATGACTTGAAGTTAGGCAAGAAATAAGTATTTGGCTGAATCAGGATCATAAATTTTAAAAGAAATTTAGTAGCATTGGCACTGGTTAAGCACTTGATTGGTACCCAAAGGGCATTAACTGTATTTTTTATGCTGATGGTGAAGCACTTCATGTAGATAATTAAAGAAGAGATTCAATTTTCATTATATGCTTAAGTGTTTTCTCTTCTCAATCCAGATTAGATTTAATAGAGCTATTTGCATGCATATTTGATTGATTTGGAAGTCTGGCATGTAAACAAACGGACATCATTAAGGTTATTGACAGACATACCCTGTATTTCCTTATTTTATTGACCTATTGAAATATTGTCAGCACTATAACAAGCCTTTTAGCTAAATGCTAAACTTGAATCAATAAGGCTATTACTGTACTGTTCATAGAATGACTAAACAATACAGATCTTAAGGGGTTCTCACTGAATTTATGAATAAGAAGCATAAGTTTTTAAATGACAATCCATTGTTTAAATACTAAGCACAATCTTATCTAAATAGATATGGAAGACCAAATAAAAACTAAAAAAGACAGTTTGTGTTTGAATTTAAGAAATAGAATCGGTTTTATTCAAACAGGTTACAATTATCTCAGAAACAATTATGCAAAGCATGCATGAGAGTAGTTTACAGAACTTCTCATCCATGTGGCAAGCTAACAGTACAGAAAGTGATGCAGACATCTGTGTATCTCACTTGTACAAAAAGATTTTAGCACTGGATTTCTTCTGATATATGTTAGTGGATGCTAACATATATCAGAAGCTCTTGGTTTTTAAGAAATTTCTCTTTTAACAGGGTACAATAGTGATGTTAAAAAGAAAGACTTGAACAAATTTACAGATTTATCAACGGAATTTAAACATTCAGTACTCAGTAGTCTTTGATTGACATGATAAACATTGCAAGAACCTTGTGCTTGTGGGTATTTCAGCACGCTTATTGCAGGTAAGAAAAAGTGGAGCTGCTGAATGGTATCAAGGAGACAAAAGTGAGATGGTTCAAATCAAAGGAAACTGAAATAAGGTAGTAAGGTGCATAAGGCAAGAGAGATATCTCTCACAGAGGCAACTTCGTATACTTTCCAAACGGATCTGTAAAATCCCCTGAAAGTGAGCCATTGCTTATCGTTCTGTAAAAGCCATATTATTTCAAGAACAGAAAGTTGTAAACTGCAGGGGATGTTTCTTTGAACTATTTGACCTAATTATTTTTACAGTAAAATTAATTCAGTAAATAATTTCTCAAAAAAAATACTGTAAGATGTAAATGTGGAGGTATCTTTGTGGAATAATTCTATGATAATTCTATCTCCTCAGCATTGTGTTAAAGAAGGTAAACATCAAACTTTCATTGATGACATTTTTTGTTTCATTTCCCAAAATGCTTAAAAAAATCATTAAGATCCTGTCACTGGGTTCAGTGAATGCAAAATTTCATGTATACATCTGGAAAATAATTCTGAATTTTTAAAAACCATAAAACAAAGAAAAAAAAAATAATAGAATGATTTGGGTTGGAAAGGATCTTTAAAGGTCATTTTGTTAACTCAGAGCCCTGTCCAGTTTGATCTTGGAAATTTCCAAGGATGAGGCATTCA
Source organism: Ceyx melanurus (assembly GCA_024611195.1). Taxonomy (NCBI): domain Eukaryota; kingdom Metazoa; phylum Chordata; class Aves; order Coraciiformes; family Alcedinidae; genus Ceyx; species Ceyx melanurus. The sequence goes on along the minus strand of JANHGL010015908.1, from coordinate 4,384 downwards.
CCACCTTTCTGAACAACCTTTTCCAGTGTTTTACCATCCTCATCATTTTTTTTTTCCTTTTATCTAGTCTAAATTTACACACTTTTAGTTTAAAACCATTGCACTTTGTTCTATTGCAACAGGCCCTACTAAAGAGTTTGCCCCTATCTTTCTTATAAATACCCCTTTAAGTACTGAAAAGATGCAATGAGGTCACCCCAGAGCCTTCTCTTCTCCAGGCTGAACAACCCCAACTCTTTCAGCCTTCCTTTATAGGAGAGGTGCTCGAGCCTTCTGATCCATCTTGAGGCTCTCTTCTGAACCTGATCCATCAGGTCTTTCCTGTACTTGAGGACTGCAGAACTGCACACAGTATTCCAGTTGGAGTCTCACCAGAGCAGAGGAGCAGGATCACAGAATCTCCACTCCCTGGGTCTTTCACTACTGAAGGAAAACCTGTACACTGAGATCTACAGCCCGCTGCAGGCTGCCTGGCCCTGGAGTGGCTGGGACTGCTTAGAAATTCTAGAGAAAAAAAAAAAAAGAAATATACTGAAAGAATGAAAGGTGTGAATACCAAAATTATTAGCAAATACTTTTTTTCTTCTCTTAGAGGATGTTGAGAATTATATTGTTACCTCAGACAAATGCAATATTGTTTTAGTGAGCTAAAGAGTAAATATATAAAGGCACTTGGGCTTTCTAGCTCTTAGTCTTGGAAGGCAAAAATTAATGGATGAAATGCTGTGCTTCTTCCTTTCTTTTTCCCTAGAGAGTAGTAAAAAGCATTTTTACTTCTAATCTGGCATTAGAAGGTAACTGCAAATAGGTTGTATGGTGAAAATGGTGAAAAAGTCTTCTTTTGCATTGGTTGGATATTGATTAAAAGATTATCTATGCTCTGGGGTTTCTTCTATTGGATGTTTGTTAGATGTGTCATTTATAATCAAGTGTGTAATGAAGTAGAAAAACTGACCAAGCAATGTAGGACTCATAGGGTAGATTAGAGTCTTCATAATGAAAAGCTCAGTTTCTTTTGTAGTAATTGCTTGAGGACATGTAACATTGAATGCCTTTTCTAGTGAAAATAATGTGTAAATTGAAGTACGTTGAAGATATGCCTTCAAATTTGATTAAGAACAACTGAGCATTACCTTAAGACACTGGGAAGAGGGGGAATGTTGTTTGATATGAATGCCATTCTGCATGCTTCTCATTAATTTATTTATATAAGTACACTGAATTTTTTTAAATGAAAATGTATATAGAAGAAAATGCATTAAAGTCTAAATAATGTTTACTTGCAAGTTCTTTCTCTGTCCCTTAGAGCAAATTTTCTGCTGTAGAAAATGGTTGTTCTATGCATACTCCAGGACAATGGGCTGTGCTTTTAAGGCATGTTCAGCAGATATAAATTGCACATCAAATGGCAGCCTTTCACAACTACAGAGAATCAGGACACACTTTCATCAAAACTGATAGCAGTGAGTTACTGTAAATTCAAGTACTACATGAGAGGAATCTCATGGAATGAGTATTTGCAATGCATTTATCTACATAGCTTGTAAAGGCTGCTAATCCATCTTATAGGGTTGGGGGTTTTTTGTTGACTAATGAGGCTCTGAGACAACTTTTTCAAGAAGACAATAATACTTTCCTATGAACAATCATTTATTGATTTTAACTGCCCTTAGAATGTTTTTATCTGCAGAGTAATAGAGGAGAACATGGTAAGAACAAAGTTGTTCATTAACCTACACCCAACCTGTGGTGGTTGGGTCAAAGGCACATAGGAGCAATCCCCCCTTCATAGCTTTTGCTATTCCATGACATTAGTAAAAGGGAAGCCACAAGCTATGTGATGAGATCTTGCTATTATTTTCTTCCTATTGATATTCAAGGCAAAATTTTAAAGATGGTCTTGAAAAAGAGAACATTCTGCAATACTCATTTAGAGACAGAGAAAAAAACCCCTCTCAAGTATTATTATAATGAAATAGTTTTCCCATGCTTGGATTTATCTCGTGTTAATTTCCAGGAACAGATCAGCAAACAAGATTTCCAAATGTATACTCATGCCTTTGAAAATCAAAGGCCAGATGCTCAACATAAAGCATTCCAGTTTTTTTCATTTAAAAATACAATTGTAAGGGCTTATATGTATCTGAAGATATTCTCAGAATTTTCCTCTCTCAGAGAAAATGTCTTGGGGGAACAATTCAATCAGGGAAAAGAAGCAATTTATTTTGACTTATTGGGTCAATCACAATCACTGGGAGCATCTTGAAGATGCACAGACTATGAAGCAAAATGTTTAGGAAGATGTTTGTTGAAAATACTTGAATAAACTTCATTAAGGGAAGCTATGGTCTTCTCACAAATAATATAAGCAGAAAAAGAGATTAAATTATCTAATAAATACCCTGCTGGAAATGACTCCTTCTTCTGCATTAGCACCTAAGATTTCTTTAAAATTGTTTTTTGTTAATTCTACAAGAGGTACAAAATATTCATATTAGAGTATCTGCAAACTTCCTATCATCAAATGGCACCAGGCCAGTTTGGATGCTGGCAAAACGCTCCCCATTCTCATTCTGATAAAATTAAGTATTGTTCAAAAAAACACAGAACTGATTCAGAGTTTAGTTTTGTGATGAGCTAGTGATTTTTAGGCTGCCTCTTGCCCTTTTAGAACGATATTTGGATTATTGTTGTTTTTTCTTTTATTCCAGATTTTGTCATCAAAATGACATTTCTCATTATATTTGGGCTTTTAACCCAAGGTTAGCTCACGTTGGTGGAGATGGGAATATAATCTAAAACGGAGATAATAAACTGGATGCACAAATCTATTTCCCTGCATAACAAGTCTTTCCCTTTTGTCATGTATAGAGTGACATATAACCCTCTTAATTCAAGGTCTGGAAATGTTTACTGACCCAACTTACCTGCTGCATAAGAGGAAAGTTTCAAAAAATATTTATATTGTCTGAGTCATCTGGAAAGCTTAATTAAAGGAAATCCATCAAGTATACTTCACTCTTCAAAAAGTGATTAAACACACTTTCCACTCTGATAATTATGCTATTCAGACCTTTTAACTGATTAAAGCCCTTTCAAATATAAATTATACACAAGATTTACTATGCTTTTGGGAAATAAATAAATAAACAGATAAAAGACATTATTTCCAAAGAGATGGAGACTGCAGTATTTTTTTTTTTTTCCCCGGCATGCAGGGGGATGGGATCCACAATACTTGTCTTTAGACACAATTTGATTTCTAGTTTGTAGAAGTGCATTGCCATCTACTTTTTTATGCATTTACCTCATATTCATACTCACAAGTTCTTTTGAGAGCCAGGTCAAAAAAAAAAAAAAAAAAAGGATGGCATGAAGCCTGACAGATACAATGAACCTATTTCAGACCATGATGAAGGCAATGAAAAGCATCTCAGTGACCACAGCAGACTCTGAACCAGTTCTTCATGTAATTGTGATGGCCTATCTAGGAAGTATAAGCTATTAAAAAACAAACAAACAAAAAAACTCAAAAGAAACCTGTGTCCAAGAACATTAAACACCAGCATGGCTTCTGTCTGCCAACAAAACCAAGATGCATTGTGAGAAGTACTTTCTCACAATATCAATCCTGACATGTTTAAACAGTGCCCAGCAGACCTGCCACATCAGTGCATAACTGACCAACTCCTGATACAGTCATGTGAATGAGACTTTAATAACCAAAGGCTGATTCAATGCTCATTAAAATTAATACAAACTGTATCTGTTACCTTATCATTTCCTCTGCTGAATGATGAAGTCCACAGAGTACAACAATAAGGTTTTGATAATGATGCTGGAGATAAGACTATCAATTAAGAAGAAGGGCACCACAGCCTTGTGCAAACAGCTGAGACACAGCTTCAGAAATCTCTGTACAGGCTTCCCAACAAAAAGCAATACAATAAGTAGAACATTTAGATTTCACAGGAACTAATTTGATGAATACCAAAGTCTGAATACCAATTATTTATGATTTTGGTATTAATCAGTTTGTCACAGGCTGACTTTATGGACTGACAGAAAGTGGGTTTACCCCAGGACAGTTTTTTCTACTCAAATTTGTTTTGGGCATCACTGACCTGGTAACAAGGGATATGCAGAAAGCTAAGGTACTCAACAGTTGTTTCAGCTTTCACCAGCAAGGGCTCTAGCTACACTGAGTCACAGAGGATTTCCACACCAGGACTAGTGATCTGTTTATAAATTGTCCATTTTGTTATGCAGACCTCTACAGTGTATCATCTATGATCATTATCATAGAATCATAGATATTAGGGGTTGGAAGGGACCTAGAAGATCATCTAGTCCAAACCCCCTGCCTGAGCAGGATCACCTAGAC
>JANHGL010015907.1:0-15404 GCA_024611195.1 Ceyx melanurus | reverse complement strand
GGAGTGAGGCGGGAGCACCGAGCTCTTAGAACCGTGTGTGCGCGGGCAGTGATTTGAGCGGGGCGTGGTCGGACTATCCAACCTCGCTCTGGGCTCCTCGGAGCGTCTGCCGGGCCAGGGAGGCTCTGGTTGTTACTGGCGAGACAGTGGCTGGTGTCATGGAAAGGAGACCCAGAGGAACTGTTTGGCCTGTGTGGATGGGATGACCGTTTCCCCCTCGCCAGCCCAAAAGGGAAGAAAAGGTTCCCTGTGACCTGGGCTGCACCTGATCAATCCGAGGTGCCTGTCACAGGGCCAGCTCGTGTGTACAGAGGGCCCTGCTGTGTGTGTGTGTGTGTGTGAGACTGGGTGCTGTAGGTGTGGATGGAGGAATAGCTACCACAGGACAGCAGCCATGGAGAAGTGCAGGCAGAGAGGCAGTCTCTGAAAGTTTCCTGAGACCTCATGGTGTTCTGTTCCCCAGGTCCTGGGTCCAGTCTTGTTCAACATCCTCATCAATGACCTGGATGGAAGGACAGAGTGGACCCTCAGCCACTCCTCCCAGTTTGTATCATCAGCAAACTTGCTGAGGTTGTGCTCTAAGGTCATTGATGAATATGTTAGGACCAGACCCAGTACTGAGCCCTGGGGAACACCACTGGGTACAGGCCTCCAGCTCAACTCTGCACCACTGATTGTTACCCTCTGAACTCTGTCACTCAACCAGCTCTCAGCCCATGTCACTGTCCCCTCCTCTAACCCACAGTTCCTGAGATTCCTAAGGAGGATGTTATGGGAGACTGTTAAAAGCCTTCCTGAAGTCAAGGTAGATGACATTGCTCTGCCCTCATCTACCCAGCCAGTTATGGCATCATAGACTATCAGACTGGTCAAACTTGATTTCCCCTTGGTGAATCCATGTTGACCTCTCCCAATAACATTATTTTCTTCCATGGGTTTTGAGTTGACGTCCAGAACAGTTTGTTCCATCACCTTTCCAGAGATGGAGGGGACACTAACTGGCTTGCAGTTTCCTGGGTCCTCCTTATTGCCCTTTTTAAAGACTGGAGTGACATTGGATTCCCTTCAGACCACAGGCACCTCTTCTTTTCTCCATGACCTTTCATGACTTAGCAGTAACATCAGCCAGCTCCCTCAGCACTGCTGAGTGCAGTGCATCCCATTGGGGCCCACAGGTTTATGGAAGTTCAGTCTGGTTGAGTGATCTCTAACCTCCTCCTCCTCTACCAGGGGAAAGTCTTCTACTCTCCAGGGTCACTTCCCTTCAGGGTCCGGGATTCACGAGTGCTGGTTTTAGCAGTGAAGACCAAAGCAAAAGTGGCATTTCAATAACTCCGCCTTCTCTGTGTCTTCAGCAGGTGCAGCTCGAAGCTGAAGCAGCAAAACCGGCTTTGAAAAGGCGGCTCTTGCTGAGCAGCGACACGCGAGGGCAGCACAGCCCCACGGAACAGGCACCGCTGCGCGCTCCGGGGCTCTTTTCTCCCCAGAGGTGTTCCCATCACCAACCTCACCTCACTGAGGGACATGGGTTAGTGGTGCTCTGTCAGTGATGGGTTAATGGTTGGACTTGAAGATCTCTTCCAACCAAAATGATTTGATGATTCTATGATCTGGGGCCCCTGAAGGTGGTGGGCATGGTGACAATGAGGTCATGGGGCTGTGTGGTGGCTGAGGTGTGCCAGCAGTGGCCAGGCTGTTGGTGCTGCTGACACCCTGTGGCATCTTCAGCCACCACAGAAACCGAGGAGTCCTGAGTCAGGTCTGAAGTGGAACAATTAGCTCAAAAGCTGAGCTGCTTTGAGCTGTTTGGGAGCTCCAGAGGAAGTTGGTCACCTTCTGTTTGGCAGCTTGGGCAGCAACATTCCACTTCTTCCGAGGTTTGATTTTCCTGCTTCTGATCCAGCCCTGCCCACACTGGACTCTGCTGGCTGAGGCTCTCCTGGTGCCACGGGCTTGGCCCTGGCTTTGCCCTTGAGCAGGAGCAGAGCTTGTGGCCAGCAGCACCGTTTGTTGGAACAGTGTTGTGCTGCCATCTTTCCTCTGGGATTGCACCTGATTTTCTACCTGTCCTCTGCTCAGATGAGCTGAGCTCATTGGCCATGTGGGGCCTGACTGAAGGTCGTGATGGGCAGGATAAGAAGACCCATATGGGAAGGGGATAGGACATCAGGAAGGAGGGGTGTGTGTGTCCCACCAAGGATCCTCAGCTGATTTGAAGGCAGAAGCTCTTGGGGGCTCCGGGCTCAGGGTCTCTGCTGCTCACACTGAGCTTCTGGCTTCCCCTGTGCTGCTGAGCTCAGACCCGATGCCACGCGGTTGCCCTGAACCTAGTCAGGTGCCCACAGCGGTCACTCCACACCTGTGGAACGCTCGGGGTGGGTGAGCAGGACCCACACCCACCAGCCCACATCCCAGTGCCAGGCCCCTGGAGCGCAGCACTCCCTGCACCCAGGGGTGCACATCTCTCCATGAGCAGGAGGCCCCTCACTCACAGCAGCCCAGCTTTCCCTTTGCCCTCGGCCATCCCAGAGGCCTCGGCAAAGGTCCCCGACCCCTTCACAGAGCAGGGGGCTGAGAGGAACTGGTTCTTTGCGGTGGCTGTTGCTGTCACCAACAGCTCATCAGCCCTTTCATCTGCCGACTCTGTCCACTGCACAGCTGCCCTGTCCAGAGATTAGGCTGCAGATTAAGGTTTTACTGAATCCTGAAATGGGTTCCAATTCCCAGTCCCAGAGGGACCAATGTGCAGCCAAATCTCCTCTGCAAACTGGCTGGGCTGGAGCTGGGGACAGGCACCTCCCACTGTGTTCCCCCATGGGCATGAAGGGGGAGCCCACCTGGGGTGCTTTGCTGGGAGGAAGCTGCCAGGTGGGAGCTGGTTTATCCTGGGAAGAAAAGCTCTGGAGAGATGGGAGGAACTGGAGCTGTTTCATGAGTGGCTTTAGATGAGAGAGGAATAAGCTGCCGCCGATCCCTCTTTAGTCAGGGTCACGCTGAGGGCAGAAGGTCTCATCACAGAGTGCATTTCCAGGCCTGGAGGATGGCATCAGCCTGCGACAGATAGCAAGTGTGGTTCTACCCTGTCATCTCCCCTGCGTGAGGGGAAAGGGTGTCTGGGTGCCCGCTGGCCCTGGGCTGCCTATTATGCAGGAGCCTGAGCAGGTCTTAGGGGCCTTTTGAATTCCAGAGGCTTCCAAAAGTGGTTAAGGAGCCAGGTTACAGGTTCCCTGTGCCTCCATGTGCCAGCTGGGCTTCACAGCACTGCCAGGTCACACAGCTCTGGCCACGCTGTGACACTCCTTGGTCTCCTGAGGGACCCTCAGGCTAACTTGCCCCACGGTCAGCCCAGGCTGTGCTGGACACCACTGGGACCCTGGGCTTGGGAACAACCCCTTTTCAGCTGAAGCATCTCCAGGCAGATCCTGGAAGAGTACACATGATCAGAGCCAAGGAACAGAGCCAGTCTGTCTCAGAACCATGTTGATCAAATCCTCTGCTCATCCTCTCACTTACTTTCACCTGACCACGTGGGGTCTGAGTGGGCAGGGAGGGCCCAGCCTGCTGGGCATGTTGGGGGTACCTCATCTCCAGGCATGGAGGGCTGAGCAGCCCAACATATGGTGTCTTGCACTAAAAAGACCCCACACAAGTTGTCCCAGGACTGTTCCCTGCCCCTTTCCCAGAGCTCCAGAGAGTCAGGCACATCTTTTGGGACTGGAGAAACCCTTCTGTTAAGTGCTTAGGAGGAATGTGGGCTTGGGGGGCATCAGTGGGCACTGCAGATGGCTCTCAGCATGGAACTACCAGGTGGAGCAAAGGCAGGGAGGTGTCTTTACTATGAGACCACTGAATCTCAGAGATCCCCAGGCCTGAACCCCTCTTCTCCCACCTCCACATCCCGAATGGGTGCCAAGTGAGGATGTTCACGTGTGACAGCAGAGTGGGTCCAACAGGCTGGAGGGTACCCTAGGGCGTCCTGCACATCCTCCTTGTGCCTGCAGAAGCCATCAGATGAGCGAGGCCACCCAGGCTGCCTGGATGGGTTGGTCCCTATGTGTGCACACAAACACACCCAGACACAGAAACACACAAAAACACACACATGGAGAAACACACACAAAAAACCACACACAAACACACACACACACACACACACACACAAACCCACACACATATACACACAGAAACACCCAGACAAAAACACCCAGAGAAATACACACACAGGAATACAAACACACAGAGAAATATACAGAAACACACACACAGAGAAATACACAGTATCAAACACACACAGAAATACACAGAAACACACACAGAGAAATACACACACAGAAACACACACACACACAACCACACACTCACTCACACACACTTGTGGCTGGGATCTCCAAACCCCCATCCAAGCCATGGGACATCCAAGAGGAAGGAGCACCATGCGCATCACATAAAGGCAACTTGCCCCAGAGGAAAAAGCTTTTCTGTGACACAACATCAAACCAAAAAATCCACCTACAGAATAACCCACGAGATACACAGAGCAAAGAAAAAGGGAAGCGTGTCACAGGATCGTGGTTTGAGTCAGCAGTTTCCAGGAAATGCTGCCCAGGAGGCTGTGGGGGGCAGCTCCTGAAGGAGGGTGGGGACACTGCCACGGGCAGCACTTGCTGGGAGGGGAAGGGGCCTGGGTCGGGCAGAGCCGGCGCTTCAGAAGCCGTCGCTGCACAGAGGCCGCGGCAGGTCCGACACGCTGATCTGCAGGTTGAGCTCTGTGGAGTCGAGGGTTGTGGCTGGGCTGTGGGGCTGATTGTTCTCCTGGACAGGGTACTCCTCGTGACGCTGCTGCCAGAGGTGCCAGAGGATCTCTCTGGACAAGAAGTGGGGCTCTGTTTCTTCTGGCTCTGGAACAGAAGAATGAGAAACCTAACTTCACTAGCTGGGCATGAGGAAGGGGGTTGGGCAGGGAGCAAAGTCTCTGGGAAAGGGCCCAAAAATATGCAGAATTTACCAAGAAGTCAAAATGAGGTTCTCACTTCCCCCTTTCAGCATGCAAGGAAAAAGAATTACAGATTCCCAGCATGGTGTGGGTTGGAAGGGACTTCTGGGGATCATCTCATCCAACCCCCCTGCTCCAGCAGAGACACCCAGAGCGGGAGGCTCGGAATTGCATTGTCCACGTGGGTTTGGAATATCTCCAGAGAAGGAGACTTCACAACCTGTCTGGGCAGCCTGGGCCAGGCTCTGGCACCTTCACAGCAAAGAAGTTTTTGCTTATGTTGAGGTGGAAACTCCTGCACACAAAGAGCAAGAAGGAGAGTCAAATTGAGGCACTATGTGCTGGACTCCCAGCAGTGCTGGTTGTGATGGGAACTACCTCAACGGGTAGAAATGTTCTCTCTGTTGGGGAGAGAGACTAATTTCCTCTGAAAAACAAAAGAGATTCATCCCAGCAAGAAGCGACAGCTGTTTTCAAGCCTTTGCTGCTCTGGTGGAGGTGAGGAGAAGAGAAAAAAGGAAGATGGGAAGCAGGGAAAGCCTTGTTCCTACACCCAACCCACTGCCCATCCCAGCCAGCTCTCCCAGGAACATCAGGGCACTCCCCCTTTCCCTGGAAGCCTGTGGTTAAACCTAATCCTCAAGGGTTATCAGTCAAGTGTTGCACAGATTCTGACTACTTAGAATCAAAAAATAATTTTGTTTGGAAAAGACCTTTCAGATCATCAAGTCCAACTGTTAACCCAGCACTGCCAGGGCACCGCTAACCTGTGTCCTTCAGCAACACATCTGCGTGGCTTTGAAACCCCTCCAGGGATGGGGACTCCACCACTGCCCTGGGCAGACTGGGACAGGTCTGGACAGTCCTTGTGGAGAATAAACTGTTCCTCAGATCCAAATTAAACCTCCCTTGGTGCAACTTGAGGCCAATTCCTCTTGTCCTGTTATTTGTTCCTTGGGAGAAGAGACCAACCCCAACTGACTCCAATGTCCTGTCAGGAAGCTGTAGAGAGCCAGAAAGTCTCCCCTTATTTGCCTTGATTCAAGGTCACCCAAGGAGCTGGGAAAGCACAGCTGCCATGCTGGGCACCCCTATCCTCTTCCTCTCCTCACTCACCCTCGTATGCAATGAGCCGGTAGGTCCCTGCACACTCCTTGGAGTCTTTCAGGATCTCCTCCAAGCTCCTGTAGAAAAGCTTGGCCTGCTCCAGGCGATCCTCCCGGCTGAAGGCAGCACACTCATCCTGGGACATGGCGTAGAGGGAATGCAATGGGGTGGCAAACTCCACTGCGCAGTGCCAGAGCTGCAGGGACAGAAGGGAAAGACATGTGGGCAGGAGGACAGAGTGCCAAGCAGTCTCCTTAAGACTCCTCGGAGGATTCTTGGTCTGGACTGCACATCTGGACCACCAGGACAGTGACACCAGTTCTGACCCCAGTGTCCCCTTTCCTTGTGTTGAGCAGGGAAAGAGTAACTGGCCTGGCAGGTTCAGCCATGGCCCCTGCACTGCCTGGGCTCAGGGAGCTGCTCCTCTCCCATGGGTGAGGTCTCACCTCCCCTCGGGCTGCAACCACCAGCTCCCCAGCTGCAGTCTGGGTGGTGGTTTTCCCCATGGAGTTTGGTCCCCTATGGAGACAGCCCTTGCCCAGGTCTGGTCACAACTTCTTGGTGGCTTTGCTGCTAGACCAGGGGAAGTCTGAGCATCCTTAACAGAGAGGAGGAGAAAGGAGCAAAGGATAAGCACTGGTGGGATGGATGCATGGCTAGGAGAAGGCTGATCAAACAAATGAGGAGAAGATTGATAAGGACATTGAAATTCCAAGAAAGAGCAGGGTTGCCAGTAAGTCTTTTACTGGGTGATCTGGGAAGTTCAGTAAGGTGCATTAGAAGGGAGAGACATGGGCTCAACAGGTAAATGCAGAGGAGTAGGAAAAGATACTGGCCATGGCAGGCAGTTATCCCAGTGCCCTGGGGTGGACATCACTGCCATGCACCTAGTCACCCACCAGCAACTGGGTGGAGAGCTGAGGGCAGTACACGGCGGGTCAGGCCAGGCCCAGGAGAAGCTGTGGAAACTCACTCAGTGCTGAGTGACTCAGCAGGACACTGGCAGATCAAACTCCTGTATCACAGAGGGAAAAACCTGGCGCTGACTGGACTTCCCCAGGAGCAGGGCCAGGAAAGAGACTTTGGAGTCCCTGCAGACAAGGCTTGAAGAGCAGCAGCTCAGCCACCATCAAAGTGCAAATCAGGAGAAGGTGACAAGCATCACTCTGGGAACCCCTCTGTCCACAGCTGCATCAACAGGACCAGGGGCTTCCCTTCTCCAGGGTACAGGGGCAGGGGGCCATCTGCCTGGAGGTGTGGAAGGAGGTGAATGCAGCCTGAGATGGAGGGATTTAGGGCTCAGAAAAGAGGTGACTGGGGAAGAGTAATTATACAATGATTCACAGGGACATTTTCTAGCACCTCTTGACAACAAAAGGAAATATTGATTTGTGCCATGGTAAGAGATGCTCTGTACCTCATGTCTGTGTTTCCTATTCTGCTCATTTTTCTGCTGTTTTCTGAACTGAAATAAACTCCAGGAAGGGTTCAGTGAGGCCAGCATCCCTGCAAGGACTGAGCCTGGGAGGAGGGAGCCAGAAGGAATGGGTGCAGGTGGTCAGCACAAACTGGACCACTCCATCTTGCAGAAGCCTGATGGAAGTATCTACTAGGAGTGGCCCTTATGACCACTTCTGGGCCAAGTTCTGAGGCCAGGAAGACCTTTGGACTGCTGCACATGGACCACTCTCCCAAAGCCGCCCTCACTATACCTTGTCTTCATCCCTGATTGTGTAGAGGCTCTGTTTGTAGACCCTTTTCTTGGTGCCAGCTCGGGTCAGGGTGATTTCAGTGAGGTCTGTCAGGTACTGGATATTGCTGTCAGCTTTCTCCAGGTCATCGTAGATGTTGCAGCTCATAGGGACCAAGATGTGGAGTTTCCAGGTCTCCCTGCATGCCAGCAGGTAGGGGTTGGCTCTGCTGAGTTCCTCCATCGACTTCTTCACCCCTGGTGGAAAAGACCATTGGGCAGAGGTGCCTGGTGTGAGTACAGCTGCTTTCTGCCTCGATCCCCATTTCCTTGTGAAAGCGAGACGATTGTTATTGGGAGTGATTTCAGTCTGTAAATGCAGGGGAGCAGCTACTTACGTGGCAGGACTATTTTTAGGTACCCAATGTAATAAGACCAGGCAAGCCCATGAGCGACATTGTGCTTGGACCTCTCAGACATCTCAGACACCTCCACTGCTGAGGGTTTCTGTGGAGGGAAGGAAAGACAGAGTAGGGGTGGTAAAAGTGGCCACCTGAGCTCTTCTGCAACAGTCAAATCTATGAACTGGAGAGTGGTTGCCCTCTCCAAAGAGATCTGGAGACCAGCAATGCTGCTGCCCCATCCCACCTTCCACAGCTCCTGAAGATGAGGAAGCTGATGCTGGGACAAGCTGGGCACTTTTCTGGCTGCACCTCCCTTGGAATCGTGTGTTCCAGTGCAAACTGTGCAACTGCCCAGTACTTCCAGCATGTGGGAGGGGGAAACCCAGTGGCTGGTGGTGGGATTTCCAGGGCTGCCAGTGGCCCCTGTCAGCTCTGTGTGTTCAGTTTTTTATAGTAAGAACTGTAAGGAAGTTCTTCTTGTAAAGGAAGTTTTTTAATAGTGAGGGTGGTGAGACACTGGCACGGATTGCCCAGGCAAGTTGTAGATGCTTCATCACTGGATGTGTTCTAATCCCGGTTGGACAGGGCCATGAGCAACATTCTCTAGTGGGAGATGTCCCTGCCCATGGCAGAGTAGTTAGAACTGGATGATCTTTAAGCTTCCTTCCAACCCAATCCATTTATGATCCTATGATTTGGGTGGAAATGAGTTTTCAGTCCCCAGAGGCACCTGGTAGCTGCCCTCCCCAAAGCACCTGTGTGACCCCTTCTCCACTTCCAGCTCTGCTGGGGTGAAGAAGATCCCTCCCAGTGCAGTGATGCCCTGAGTGTGGGTCTGCCACTCACAGCATGCTTGATAATTAACCCTTTGGAGACCACACAGTCTGCCCTTTCCCCTCAAGCACCAGCTTGGCTGAGATTTAAAAACACTCCTGTCAGGGCTGCTGCCAGCTCCCGGGGCCAGCTGCCCTCATGAAAAGGCAGCCATATCCTGCTGCCAACATGAGTGGCACAATAGAGGACACCAGCTCCTCGGGGCTGAGCTAATGAGAGCATTTCTCTAGTTGCAGGGCTGTACATGCAGGGACCACACAGACCTGGACCCATGTGCTCCCCGGGAGGTGTTGATGCCTTACATGGAGCCCCAGAGCAATGCTGAGGAGCTGGCAGAGGCTGGCCAGGCCGAGGTGGAGGCTGAGAGGCTGCCCATCTCCGTCCAGAAGAGCCACGTAGGCTGAGCCGCAGATGAGCAGCACGGGTGCGTTCCAGCGCAGGGGGAAGCAGGCGCGCAGCGCCCTCCAGAAGCTGCCGTGGTGCCTGCGTGGGAGAAAGAGGCAGGAGACAGGTCACCTGCCCATGGGGCACTGGCCAAGGGATTCTCCCCTCTCCCTGACAGAGCCGCTGGCCTCCCGGAGTGGTACAGAGCCAGGGAGACCCAGCCAGGAGAAGGCTTGGGTCTCTTACAGCACCTGTCACCCTGGACATCAAAGGGAGATGATCTCCAACAGCCCCGTGCCCTCTGGCACTGGGAGAGGCTGGGTGCTTGAGATCTGTTCCCCGAGGAAGGTGTAAACTAAGGAGATATCACGGAGAGGACAGAGAGAGGTCCATAGACATACTGGGGAGCTGGGCAGGCAGGAGGCGGGTGGGGAGGGCGGTGGGAAAGAAGAGGAGGAAGAGATGAGAGGGACAGGAGGCTGCTGGAGACCAGCATGTCCTGTCACGGCACAGCAGAGCATTGCCACAGAGGCCACGCGTGGGAGTAGAGACGAGGAGCAGATTCCCACCCCCCTACCCCCGCAACATCCCAGGGCGGTCCCCGATGCCCCGGTGACAGCCGTTCCCGCGCTGCCTCACCTGGCCCGGAGGTGGAAGATCTCCTCTGCCAAGTAGCAGGTGCCCTTCAGCAGCGCTCCGATCTGCAGGGCCGCAAAGTGGAGGGTGAGGCTGCGGGCGGTGGGCACAAGGGGTTCCCCGGAGAGGTACAGCCCCGCGGCACAGAGCGCCAGGAGCAGGTACACCGTGCCCTGCGCTCGCCCGCCCCGGGCCTCGGGGATGAGCAGGGTGCTGGGGTGGCCGGGCCGCTGCCGTTCCCGAGACATCTGCGAGAGTGGAGCGGGTGTGGGTTCAGCGGCAGCTGTTGCAGCCCCCTCTGGGGAGGTTCCCTCGGGTGCCGCCCAGACCACCTCGGGGCTGCCCACCGTGCCGAGGCGGGTTCATTACGACAGGCCCGGCTGGCTACCCTGCTCCCAGATCGATGCCAGCCCGCCCCGCTCCTCAGCCGCGGGTCCTTCGTTCCTCTTGCCTCACTCACCGGAGCCGCTACCAGCGGGGAGATCACCGGAGGCTGCCTGGGTTTCCCGCACGGCGATTGACGGGCACCGTACAGGCTTCTGGTGCCAAAGGCGGAAAAAAACACTTGAAAATGAAAATGAAAATGGAAAAAGATCAGTTACCGCCTCGGGCAGCTTGCAGAAAGCACCAGAGCCCTCCCATGCAGGGTACCCGTGAGATCTCCCAGCCCACGGGAAGTCTAAGCACTGGGCAGAGCTGGGTAGATGGGATGGGTTTCAACATCCATAAGCTCACACCTCTGGAAAGCCCCAAGATATCTGCCAGGCTGAGCTGGAATGAGAAAGGAAAACAGAATTTGTTGATATTTCTTGTGCATCAGGTTACAAAGGTTGGATTCATGAAGAACAAGGTGTTTCCAGGGGCTAAATAGAAGCAGATTCCTTCTCTTCATCCCTTCATCCCCACTCCCCACGCACCTCTGGGCGATTTGGCTCAGGAAGTGGTGCCCATGGGCACTGGGAACACAGCTGGGTTGGGGTTTGCGGGGAGGGGGCTTCCTGCAACAGGGCTCTTGCTGGCCAATAAGGTCCTCAAACCTGCCAGGTCCCTGGTCCGAGCAGCACAATCTGCAGCAGTGAGGTGTGACCCATCCTGGAGGAAGAGTGAATTAGGACCCATATACACAACCCCATAGGACTGGGTGAGATGCATTTGGGGATGCTGAGGTAGATGCTGATGCCCTGGCAAGGCTCCTTGCTGATCTCTTTGGAAGATCACAGCATCACAGGTTGTCAGGGGTTGGAAGGGACCCTGGAGATCTTGAGTCCAACCCCCCTGCCAGAGCAGGACCATATAATATAATCTACCACAGGTCACAAAGATCATAGTAACTGAGAGGTTCAATCATCTGTATAAGACTCAACTGGGGATTTAAAATCAAACATGGGAATGATTCCACCTCTTTTCTTGCTGGTTGTGATCTCCTGTGTTCTGAAACATGGTCTGAGACACACAGTTGTGCACAAATACTCTGCAGGGTTGGGCCAAGACTAAAAAGAGCATTTCTAGAGCTCTTTACCTGGTCTGAAAACTCTCAGAATTAGTTCTTTGCTAACTGTTGCTGTGGATACTGACCTGCCTGGTCCCATGATGGAGAGGACCATGAAGGAACAATAGCTGGTCGCAGCATGCCCTGGCATCTGAGTACTGGGATCTGCAGCAGGGGAGGGAAAAAGTGTGTTTCATGTGGTGGGAATCTCTATGTGAACTATGTGACAATGTCTCTAGCTAAGTTCAGTCCAGAAGCTTGTTTTAGAAATGCTTTGAACTGAGGTTGTTGCTCCAGGTCAATTTTTCTGGGATTTTTATTTTTTCCAGTCCAGGAGAAGGGACTGTCCCCAGGAAACATTCCAATTTATAGCTAGTGTGACATGAATGGTCTGGAACACTTCTGGCCACCTCTGGTCTCTGCCCTAGCTTCTGCTTCTCCTGATTTTAGCACCTGCCTGACTTGAAGCTGCTGAAGATCTTGGCCACTGTGGAGATCCACACACCATGGCTGGCCACCAAAAAACAAAGTGTCTTGTCTACTTCGTTCTCACTGAACAAGGTGCTGCAACCTTCTCAAAAATGAAACCTTCCTGAATAGAAAATGGATTCTATTCTTTTATCCTGGCAAAACCAGGACATTCCTTTAGACTTTTCATCTTAAAACAAAGGTCTTGCTGTTTACCAAAGCTCAGAAAAACCTCAGAAAGACTCAGCTGGCTGGTCTGAGACCACTGTACTCAGGTAAATCGGTCTGCCTTTGCCAAAGCATGTCTAGTTTGTTGGTTTTTTTTTCCCTAACACAGCACTGTAACCTGGTCCTGACGAGCAGAGCCCACCAAGGGAAGAGGGTGAAGAGCTGGCACATGAGGCAGGAGTCATCTGAGGACAAGGCAGGACTCAGCTCACCCCTCTGCTGTTTCACAGGGGGTGATGTTGGCACGGGACAGCGTTGGCAGGCACAGGGAGCAGTTCACTTGGCACATCCCTTTGGAACAGAAGCTGAGAGCACAGAGGCTGGGACAAGAGACCACTGCACCCCACAGTAGAGTTAGATAAGGGTTGGACTTGATGGTGTTAAATGTCTTTCCCAACCACAGCTATTCTGTGGTTCTGTGACACCTCCTGAGATGCCATGGTGGGTGCTGCTGTGAGGGGCTGATGGCAACTGGCATGGGGAGGCAGCTTCTACCCAACGAGCAGCAAAGGGGCTGCTGCCATCAGTTTTCACAGCAGATGCACCTCAGTGTCTTCTCTGGTGCTGGTGACCAGAACCCCTCCTTTCAGAGAAGAGGACCAGGGTATGACCTGATGTGGGAGACAGAAAAGTGCTTATGGGTCATTCCCACTCTCCTCGTTTGGGTGTAGTGGGAAGAGATGGAAGGATGCAGGAGGATACCTGTGAGAGTCACAGGTGAGGTGGAAGAGAAGCAAGGGAAGAAGGCAGCAGGTGGGATAGAAAAGTTGTAGTGAGAGAAAGTAGAAACCAAGTGACAGCAGGGAGATGGGCAGTGAGAAAGTGCTGCAAGCAGCACCACAAAGGTGAAATCTAAACACCAGACCTTGGCAAGGAGAGAAAGCAAAGGGGAAAAGAATGGAAAGGGTGTGAAAACCAAGATGATATGGGGTGAAAAGGCAGGAGGAGAGCTCCTGACCTCGAGCTCAACTGGGCCAGGCATTCCCTGCCTCTGCTCTAAGGGATATTGGGTCAGTGTTTCTTTGTGCCTGTCCTGTCCTGCATTTTGTGGCACTGTCAGACGTGTCCAAGCTCTGGTGGAAAGTGTTTCATCTCTCCCCATGTCAGACAGAGATCTGACTGTGAAGCCTGAGGAAAATACCTTCTGGATAAGACACATCCCTGTGTTGGATTTCCTGCAGCCTTCACCAAATTAACATGCACTCATCTCCAGCCACGGGCCAAGAGTCAGAGGCAGCAGCAGAGTTTTGCCTCTGGGAAGGTCTGAAGGGACTGACCTTGTGAGTAACGCCAAGGAAAACTACTTTTCTGCTTCCAGTTCTTATTTCTTAAGAGAAATTCACATCCATTGGGTAAGAAAGAGCAGATCAGAGTTATCCCTGGCACTAAAACCACAACAAAACTCTTTTCCTATCTCTTTACTTTGAAAATAGATCATTCTCTGGGTTGAGTTTTGCAGAGCTTTACCACTCCAGGAGGACTTTCAAAGCTTGACAAGGAAAAAGTAGCAATTGAGATGGTTTCTGTTGCTACTGAGAGCCAGCAATAATGTTCCAATTTGGGGACAAAATCCAACACTTCTCCTGAAAATACCAGATTAGTCCTTTTGGCTGATGTGCAGACCCTCTGGGGAGTGAAGTCCTTAGAGGTTGTGACTTAAAGGCACTTGGAAAACTGCTACACAAACATGAGAAGGTTGTTTCCAGAGAGATGCCAGAGGAGGGGGAAGCTTTTTGTGCCCCCCCCAGCAGTCACCAGCGTGGCTGCAGCTCCAGGCATTGTGTTTACCCTGTCGAGAGATGGGCCAAGTTTGAGCAAGGGAGAAAGCTGTCGTGTTTGTACTGCTCTCAGGGATCAAGGGAGCATCTCCTAGGGAAGAGGAATTTCTGATGCCATTTCCAGTAATCAGGCTCAGGCCACGGGTCTGTGTACACCCAGGCAAGCTGGTTGTTTTGTGGAACTCCCCTGCACAGGAACCTCATCTGGATGTGCACACAAAGCCCCAGTCCCAAGAAATGTCCTCCCAACCTCCTCTGCTGGGTTCCTGGTGATTCAGCCCTGCAGGGAAGTTGCCCTCCTGTCAGAGCTGCCTCCCATTCACGCCCTGCAGCTGCTGTCACACAAACAGGACGTGGTTACGGGGCTGGGGGTTCGCTGAAGCTGCACAGAATCCTTCAGCTTCTGGCTGCCACGAGGGTTTTTTTTTTAGTACAAGCTGCTCAGTCACCAGAGAACAATCATTATTTTTGCCCCTACCCATGTGCTCGTGGGGATGCTGGAAGAAAACGAGTTTTTCTTCCATCTCTGGCCACCGGGGTTACATCTGGAAAGCCTTTTTCTCCCTGCATGGTGCCACCAGCCTGCTGGGCACCGAGCCCTCGGACACCTGCCTCATGTTCTTCACTCAAGGCTGTGGTTCTGGCGTGCTCAGTAAGCCTGAGAATTAAAAAAAAAAAGCGTGTTCGACGGTTCAAACCTTTATTAGGCAGTGATTTACTCACTTCACTTTTCCCGTGTCCTCCTGGACTTCAAAACGCAGCGCTGAGGGCCAGTCCAGGGGCCTTCACCCACGGGCAGGGGACATGAGGCCCGCGCCACCCCCACCCCCTACAAGGTGACACCGGCACCGCTCTTGATGCCGCCTGACGCGTTGGCGAAGGGCCCCGTCCCGGTACCCTCGGGGGAAAGCCCCCGGCCCTCCTCCGGGAAATGGCCTCGGGCCCTCTGCGGCCTCAGCCCGGAGCGAGCCACCCCTTCCCGGGCTGGGAGAGCAGCAGGGAGGGTGGAGCGACGGCGGCTTCCACCTCCCCGAGCTGCGAGGGATCAGCCCCAGCATCAGGCCCAGCCCGGCCGCGGAGCCTCAGGCCCCGCAGCCCCACGGCGGCGGCGCAGCCGGGACTTCTTCCCGTCACCACGTCTCGCGAGAAACTGCCGTCTCGCGAGAAACCGCCGTCACGCGCTCCCCGGATCGACGCGCGTCTCACGCCGCGCCCGCCGTCGCCGTATCCTTCCGCGCGCTCTCCCCCTCCCCCTTCTGGAGAGTTCTGCACGGCGGCCGCAGGACAAGTAGTCCTCCTCCGCCTCCCCTCCCGCTCCTCCTTCTCCGCCGCCCGCCTCTCCTGCCTCCGCTCCCCGCCTCGGCCTCGGCCCCCGTGCCGGCGCCGCCGCCGC
>JANHGL010015906.1:58445-107115 GCA_024611195.1 Ceyx melanurus | reverse complement strand
TAAACATGAGGTGTTATCACTGTTAGAAGCAGACACTGTCTGCAAAACATGCTGCTAACTCTAGAAAGTGCAGTTAGAAACTTAAGCTGAAAAGTAAAATCACTGAACAGAATTTGCTTGGTTTTCACCCAAACCAGGACACCTAGAGGGGTAGCCATGTTAAGGATAGAAAAGCAAATGGAATATGTTGTTCTAGTAGCATTTAGGTCATCAAGTCTTTGACCACGTGGGCAAATCAGTTCATCCCACTTGTGACATATTTCTATAGGAGGCCAAAACAGATGGCCTCCTACTGGTCCCAGCAAACGAAAAAAAAAAAAAATAGGAAGAGTTTTTACAGAAATTCATGGCAACTCTTCCAAAAACCACAATGTCTTGCAGTTAAAAAACAAAACACGAAAAACACCATCTGTAGAACCTGCCTTGTAAGCCAGCAGTGAATTAGAAGGCAATGCTCTACCATCCCCAATAGATATTTAGCTAGCATTGTTACCAACCAGTTGAAGAAAGAAAGAAGATCCTTTGGTCCACAGTCCTCAAGGTTGTATGCACTTAATGGGCAAACTATAGCTCTTATGCCTCCTATTCCCAGACTAGCTGTGAGGAGTGCAAAGTAGAATATGATTTTCTGCTCCCTTTTGGTTAGTGTATGAAGAATATGACTTCTGTCAATGTAAATATCTTCAAAGGGGAATGCCACAACAGGTAATAGTGCTGTGCCTAGAATTGGAAAGAAAAGTGTCATCTGAAATGGAATGGAATCAGACTGATCGATAAGACTGACTTTTGTTAAACAGTTATGTTGAAACAACATATGAAAAGTCAGAGGTACACAGAGTGCAAAGAGGGAAAAGTTAATCCATTTAACCAACAATTTTGGTTAAAAAATACCCAAATACATAAAACTCCATTTGTTTCATCAGTGTTCTACTTTAAGTTATGCATTCAAAGGAATAGTGGCAGAAGGAGAATCCAAACCAGAAGCCCTTGGGAGAACTGTGGAACATCACTGCAATAACTTTGCAAAAGCATTGTGCAAGCAGGCTGGAAATCAGCTCAAGAATATTTTGGGAATGACTCTCATTTTTTCCCTACTTTGTTGTATATTTAGACAACAACGTGGCTCACTATTGCAGAAATCAGACTTGATTATGGTCAACTGGGCCCAGTAAAAAGTATTTCTCTCAGCTTGGTCTCACTTGACAGAATAACTACAAGCTGAGGGGTGGACTAATTGCTACAGAACAGTTGTATTTTGTTTGCACAGTGCTTTTCTCTAAAAGATCTTCCAAATAACATAGAGGGAAGATTCTAAATGTGCTAACAGAAAGCAGACTCTTATACAGGTATTAGGATACAGCCTCCCCGCTTAAGGGAGGAGACCAGGTTGTGCACAAAGCATCCACAAGATACACAGCCTTAGTCTTCCTCAGTCTTGTTCAAAGCACCACCTCACAGAAGTACAGAAGCTGGGGTGCATTAGAAGGGGTGTGGCTGGTAGGTGGAGAGAGCTTCTCTTGCCCCTCTACTCTGCTAAGGAAGTTTCATGGAAACATGAGGAGGAATTTTTCCTCAGTGAGGATGACAGACACTGGCACAGGCTACCCAGGGGAGTTGTGAAGTCTCCCTCTCTGGAGACATTCCAAGCCCACCTGGATGCATTCCTGGCTGACTTGGTCTAGGTGATCCTGCTCTGGCAGGAGGGGTGGACTAGATCTCCAGAGGTCCCTTCCAACCCCTGTCATTCTCTGATTCTATACTTCTATAAGCAAAAGTACTGCAGTGCACTTTGTAGGGAAGAAACCAAGCAATCAGCTGCTAGAAAAGGTGGTCACGAGTTTAGAGAAAACAGATTTCCAGCACAAAAAACCCCACATTTCTTCCATGAAATCACTAGAACTTGCAACAGTCACTGGGGTGCCACCTACCTAGGAAGTGGAGAAACATGCAGGTGTACACCAGCTTGATCCTCCCCACGAGGCATTCAGCAAGCCAGCCCACGAGCACGGGGGTCAGCATGGAGGTGCCTACAAAGCACATGTTGACAACAGCAGCCTGGGAGTTGGGGTAGCCAAGCTGCACGGTGCAGAAGAGGATCATGTTGCAGACGATGCCAAAGAAGGTGAACCTCTCACACAGCTCCACCAGCAACACACAGACAGCCTCTTGGAGCTTCTTCCTCGGCCGAGAGCTATGCCCAGCACGGCTGCCCTGCCAGGGGACCAGTCCTTGCTCCTTGTCAGCCATGGGGCTCCAAAGCTGCCTCTTCTGCATAGCTCTTCAGTCTTCCTTCGAATACCACTGAGCAGACAGGCTTAAGCTTCAGGTACACTTCTGTCCTCCACTGGAATTAGCAAACTGGTAAGACTCTCCCTTTGAATTCCACACTTCACTACTACAATTTCTTAGGGCAGCTGTCACTTTTGTGACATTACATATCATTCAATTAAAGAGTCTGAATAAACAAATAAAGGAGCTATAGTGACGTTTCAGCTTCTGGATTTAGCGGTGCTCAAGAAACAGTTTAATTAGTCCATTTGGGAGTGAACATGCTTTTTTTTTTTCCCTCTAGAATTATATTACCTATTAAATTATGTCAATTCAACACTGTATGTCCAACCCTATATGTTAAAGATAAAGGCTTAAATACACATGAAAAGTAACATTTTCAGCAGAAATCAAATAATAGATCAAGAAAATAATTTGGCTAAAATAATCTCATACTTCAATTAGGCAACAAGGGAAAATTTCAAGCAAAGATAAGGGGAAGGATTTTTTTTTCCTAAAGGGTAACAATATCCAATTATTACATTTCTCATTATTTTTGGTTGAAATGAAGATAAAGTTAATTATAGAAATAAGCCACGACACTGCATTTCACTTAGAACAGCAAATTTTAAAAGAAAGCAATCTGAAAAAACCCTAAACCTGAAGTGTTTCTCTAGCCAGAGATTGCACCACAGCCACCATGAGAGCCATCATAAGAGGCACAGATGATGTGTTCTCTCACATCAACCAAAAGCAATTACAAGCTTGAAAGTAATTAGGAAGAGACAAACTTACAGAGAGCTTTATGATGTTTCTGCTACCTTATCCACAGAGAAGTTTGCTGATTTCCCAGCTTGGTTTCCCCATTTTGGGGAGCTCATTAAGATCACTAACACTTGCTCAAAATATTCCCAACTAAGAGTAAGAAACATCCTGCATTTTTTGTACACACATAAATGTACAAGTGTGTTCCAAGGCAGTGGTAAATCTGCTTCTCTAAACAGAGCCCTCAGTGCCTCCAGTTGTATTTTTTGGTGACACAGGATCTACTGTTTGTTTCCATCAGTCCATATAACTACTCAGATTTTACCTGTTCAGATCTATTTAGTATAGAACTCCTACATCCCAAAACAGATACACAACAGTATATAACCATATGACCAGCACAGATATAGAATCCAAGATTACCTCAAGAAAACAAAACTGAAAACCAACACTGCAACATTGATTCCAACACAGCTCTGAGGTGTAAATCCAAGTTAGCTCCCCAAAATAAATCTAAAACATACATGTAATCTAGTACAAATCTAAAGCAAGAGTTCAGACAGCAAAGAACTTCTTAGTTTTCAGAGACATCCAGTTGGGAATAAAAATGGTTGTGACTTGGAGCATACCAAGAACTACTTTTGTCTTCCAATCTATGGTAGATAAAATTATCTTTAGTTGGATGAACTAACCAGAGAAATCCAGACTAGAAATTACTTATAATTCAGTTTAGTTTCTCCATCAAAACCTAATGAAGCCAATCCAAATGAAAACAGGACAGACAAAAGTATTTTAACTAAAAGGGGTTTTAGTAAAAGGTGTTTTAGTAAAAGGTATTTTAACTAAATAGTATTTTAACTAAAATACTTTCTATTGAATTAAGCTACTCTTATCTAACTGTTCATCAGAAATTATTTTTTTATTTAAGAAATACAACTGTACCTTAGAATCAGAAAGAAAACACCAGAAAAAATACACGTTCACTCTTCCAGGCATTTCAATGTAAAATAACCTGTCTTAGAAATTATTTTCCTTTAAAGACTGTAAAGTTTACCTGTTTTCATGGGTGCTAGCAATTCAGAGCAAATCATATCATGGGAACCAGCAGAGCCAGCAGTTACTAGCTAGGATGGGTGTATCTTAACCCTCATGTGGATTCATTTACCCCAATTTTGGGTTGTAAGCTGGGGAAAAGGAATAATTGTCTGAGCCTTTGCATGTGAATAGCACAGGTGAGGGTGGTTCCAAGAGTCACAGCAAGTTACAATTAGTGCATGACTTAACCTGCTCAGTGCTAAGAGAACATGCAACTTCATAGAACAACGTGGTCTTTATTGATTTTTTTTTTTTTAAATCACTTTTGCAGCATTTATAGGTGGTCTAGCTAATTACTTGACATAGTTTTAATTGAATTCTACCGGGATTCCCATTAACTTACGTGGGTTGAGAAGCTGGGTCAACGAGCAGTGACCTGAGGACTGCAGTTTCAAAGTCGGAAGAAAGATGGAGCAAAAGCTCTGGGCGAGAGCATCTCGGAGCGAGCCGGTGGTGGAAGCACAGGTCCGAGGTGGTAGGTCGAGCAGGCAGCCCCAGGACAGAAACACAGCTCCAAGCTGGCTGACAGAAAGGGAGAAAGAAATTAGTCTTTGTAAAGACAAATTTGAAGGAATCCTTCTGGCACCAAGTGTCTTGCTACAGCTCCGGGTGACTAATTAGGAGAGTTCCAAAGTCAGTGACAGAAAAAAGAGATGTGGTAGGTAAAGAGCCCAGGCTAAGACTGGACTTTGTGCTTTTCAGAATCACCACTTTAATTTGCTTCCTTTGTGCAGATAAGAAATGCTCAGTTTAACACATAACAGCAGCTACCAGCCCAAATCTGATCCCTGCAGGATGCCCCTCAGCAAGGGCAGCTCACCATGGCTTTCCTCTAGTTCCAAGTGAGGACTCAGATCAGTGAGTGAACCCAATGACTACTCTGTCATTACCTTCTATCCTTCTCTATGCATCTCTAGGAGGGGAAAATCAGCAAATGCAAATTAGCAATCTTTTGAGGCAGAAAAGATAAGTACTAGAAGCTGTGATCTTGTCCAGGTTGGAGATGACCCACCACCAGGTCTGCAGGGCTGGTCAATATGCTTCCCAGGACTTAAAAATAGATGGAAGGTCAGAGGTTAATTGTAGAAAGGGTAAAGCAAAGGTGCATATAAAAAAATTAATAAATAGATATAACTGCTAGGATGAACTTTGTCTTTTTCTGACTTTTTTTTGTTGTTTTTTTCCCCTTCATTTTCATCTTTAAGTGTTACTTTGGAAAATGTTTTATTTCCTACAACCTATTTGCTATTTCACAGGTGAATAATGACACTTGTATTTAAAAGGTTAACTTGGGTAACCATTTGAGTGATTTCTGCACTTCATGGCACTGCAGTCTCAGAATGCTCTTGCTGCTGTGCAGAGAGCATTGAATCAGACCTGGGATGGAATATCCCAGTTCTTCTGGAGTTCACAGCATTTGAAACCTGTAACTGATGTTTCTGAAGAACTTCATGAGCATCAGTAAAAAAGCTGATTAATATTTGTCTGACCAGATACCAGAAGAACAACTGCACACAAATCCCAAGTGCTTTGTGAATCGTATAAAAGGTCAATAAAGGAGCTGAAATGCAGTCATCAGGGGGTTGAGAAAACTTATTTGGGAAATCTGTTCTGTTTGCAAATCTGCTCCAATAAAATGGCTTTATATTTTGTAAAGATCCATGAAATATTCTAAAAGTATGCTTTGAAGGCTGAAAAATAGCATCTATGAAATAACCAGTTATTAAAATCACTGATTATATGAGGAATTATGTAGGAAGGTCTGGGACTATTGTAGCATGTTTAAATATATTTATTCTCCTTTTGTTAAGTATTCTTGCAAAACCTTCCAGGCTTTAGCCAGATGAAATCAGGAACCTTAGCCCAGGGTAGGTGCAATGTCTGTCTTATTCTATTGCCATTTGTCTTTGAAGGTGCATGACCAGGGTGAGACTTTTAATTTAGGGAAAACCTGTATTTTAAGAAGTATCTTAATTTATTTTTCCCATGTGTAGTCATAATTAAAAAAATACATATGTGGGAAAGCAGTTTTATTCTTCATTCTGCTAAAGGCAACATACAAAGAAAGAGATTCAAACTTCTCTGACAAGAAAACCCAAGAGGTCCCAGTGGAGAGTGCAGACAGGACTTCTGCAAGAATATTCTTTGCCCAGCTGCTGGGTACTCCCTTTGTGAGTAAGAAAAGTTTTCTAATTTAACTATATATATATTTTTTAAATTTAATATTTTTTTTTTCAGGGAGATGGTTTTAAAATTGCTGATCCTCAAACCTTTGCTATAAATGAGAATTATTTTGGCATGATTACCTTGTACCTTCAAACCACACATGTTTTATTTTGGGACTTTGTTCAAACATATAGAATTATCTATGCTAAGCAGTTTTTCATATGTTCTAAGTCTTTTGTCTTATTGCACCTAGCTGACGGTTTTACAATTCAGGAGTAATTGAATTGCAATTATTTTTCATGATGCATGGTAGGGTTTTATATCACATTGTTGGCAGATATTCTTTATTATGTCGTTTGGTTTAATGGGAAAATTAGAAGTAACTCTATCTTATGGAAAGATGGCTTTTTTGTGTCATGTTCTAGTTTGTAGATGGCACTCAGGATATTTGCTTTTGACATATAGATTTTTAGGTGGAGACTGAAATGAGATTCTAAGGCAGGGTTCACAGCTGAGACAACATTATCTGTACATCCAAGATGATTTCAACTATTTTCCCATAACGACAGTTCATTTATATTCAAGTCCATTGAGTAGACTGTGGCCAGTATTGTAAAATACACATACCAGTCCTATGTGATGGTGGAGTTTCTGCTCTAATTTCACCCCTGATCTAATGTAACTGGTTTCAGAGAAGCCAGGAGAAGATGTCAGCATCTTTTTTTTGAAGGAAATATCAGAACAGGGGATTGACAGGAGATCTCCCACCTCACTGAAGAGCTTTCCAGCCCAAATAGTCCCTTAATCTCTTCTTCTGGAGCTGGAACACATTGTGTAAAGCTTTACGAGCTGTAGAGAAGCTGAATTTGTAACCTGGAGATTAGGGCTTCTCTCCTGGAAACTGGAGTGAGGCAAATTCAAGACTCTGTGTCAATGACTAGTTAATTATGTCTACAAAACAGATAGTCATCAACAGACAGGACTGAGAAAGCACAGCTGGGCACATTGGATCTAGGAGAATGGTAGAAAATGAGAGCTGAATTGTAGAGCCAGCAAAGCATCCTTCTACAAAGGGAAAAGAATTACTTCCAGGTTTTCAGTTTTGTCCATAAAATGATACTTGGAATCTCACCTTGTATATTGACTGACAGAGGAACTGGCAGAACTGAAAATGCTTCTCCTTGTAATGGCCTGGATTTTCTCATTAAAATTTGCTTTTTACTGGATTTATCAGTCTTTATGAAAGGTGTTGGTACTGCCAGCAGGTCAAGGGAAGAGATCCTTCCACTGTGCTTGACACTTAGAAGGGCATGTCTGGAATACTGGACAGAATGTCAGCAATTTGCTTAAAATGAGCTAAACTCAAGTTATTCTTCTAATCTGGGGATAGGTACAGTAAAAGTGTTTCAAAATTAGCTCTTATTCTTGCAGTAAAGATGGGCAGGTTGAAATTTTGTACCAAGTATAATCCACATGCAGATTATTATTTCTTTTTTTTTCTTCTTCTTTCTATGGGTTTCAGGATAAAGCTTCCACATGTGGATCTGAACTGAGATCATGTAGGTTTGGGGAGGTTGGATCCTGACGTGGTCTCCCAAGTGCAGGAACATCTTTAAGCTTCCTCTTATGTTAGATATTGAATGTGGAAGCCACGTGCATCTTCTAAAATGAGAAGTCACATGTTGCTTCTCTTTTTCTCTGTCACACAGCTGCCTTAGGGCATTTATGTGACTTGCATTTAATGATTGCAGTGACCTTTGGCAGGTCTTCCAGCACAGTGAATTAGCAAGCTACTGCTAGCATCTAATACAGCTACAGGAAGGGTAAATATGTAGCAGCAGTTGTACTTTTAATTATGGAAATAAGAAATGAAGGGTCTCTTAGGATAATACAGACAATACAATCCAGGTTGAGCTCTTATTTCCTACAGTCTTTTGAAACTCTTGTGAACAAAAATAAGAATTCTAGATATAAACCCCCTGGGAATGAGGCTCATCCCTAATTTGAAATAGGCAGGTCATTAGGAATTTTCCTACTTGCTGAGGAGGATTGTATCATGTTACTTCCACATGTTTAGATGTAAATGTAGCCTAATAATCAGCCTTCTTTTGGCTTGTCTTCTCCCTGCATGGCATAGTGAGACCATAAAAGTGACTAAAGACCACCCTCATCATATGTCTGTTGGAAGCATATTGGTCTGCAGATATTCCCATTTTGTTCCACTCAGCTCTTCTGAACTGGGATTTTCACAGGAAGATGATAAACAGTGAATATTTTAGTGATCATTTTGGGGAATTCCATGCATGGCTTCTGAAAGCACAGTCTGTGTGCAACAGCAGGTCACATAAATTCCTTTATTTCATTCCCAAGGAGCTCAGCCAGTGCTTGGGATAGCATATAGTTTTCAGTCTGTGGTATGGGTCATAAACTTTCTTCCTTGGTGTTCCTTTTCCCAGCATCTTTGTGCCAGAGTTTCAGAAAGGGGCTTCACTGAGGCTGGGTTCTCACTGTATCTGCCTCTAGGATATAGACAGCCTCCAAATCTTAGCCCAGTAGGACACAGGAACCTTAGCAAAGGAAAGAACTCTTGGATCATGTGGAGTCTCACTGTAGGAATGCCTGGCTGTATCAGAAATGCTCAGAACCTCCAGCCTGCACATCAGCCCACAAAAAGCCATGGCTGCTTGGTGCCTGAGGAAAGGCAGAGGATGTACTCAGATTCCAATCTGCTGGCACTGATAGCCCAGATTTCAACAGAACCCAACTCAGCTGATTAGTCATGAGTTTCCCTAATGCTGTATTAAAATTCTGTCACTGAGTCCATCCTGCAGTCCTTCAGAGAGATGCAATGGAGAGGTTAAGTACACTTTATATAGTCGAAAGAGAAGGAAACCTTGGATTCACTGATTTATTTATTTTTTTTAATCTGGAGTAAACCCCAGTCTTAAACTACTGTACAACTGATAATAAAGTACCCTGAGTTGTCCTTAAATTTCATGCTGCTGATCTATCACTGGAGACAAGGCAGACTGGTGTCTGTTGTGCTTTGGCCATCATTTCTAGCAAGGCATGTATTTTTATATTAAAAGCAGTTCAGTCCCTTGTTTTAAAACCATCAATACATAGTAAAAGGAGAGGGACACTGGGTACCAACTTAGTAGAGAAGGAAGTCAGTACAGTGCTATTAAAAACAAATAATTTCTGAGAAGGTGGCTAAGGAATCATCATTGCAGAAGGAGGATTTTAAAAGCTCACTGGCACTCTCTGTAGAGGGTGCTCATTTCCATCAGGAAAGTACTTTTGAAAATCAATAGACATTATGAGACTCAGAGGGTGTTCAATGGCTTGCACTGATGAAATGTGAAAGTAAGGAAATATATTTTGTTAACAGGTAAGTGTGGGGAGCATCTATATTTAATTTCTCTGCATGTCTTGCCATTAAACATGGCAGGTGAAAAAAAAAAGCAAAACCAAAAAGCCCTGGTGATAACTTCAACTTAAACACAGTGGATTAACTTTTTTTCAACTTCAGTTACTATTTAACCTGACTGATTTTGACTGAAACAGATTAAAGAAGACTCACATAATCCTTTCAGAAGATGGAACTGAAGGATGCTGTGGTGTTTGTCCAGAGATAGAGGGACATAAATTTTATGAAAGGAATGTCTGCCTATGCCTTAAATGCTGAGATCAATACATCCTGTACATTCCTAGCTGGCTATATATATACACTATACTAGTAATCTGCTTTTTGATTATTTGAATACACTTTTTCCTGACTGCTTCTGGCAGTTCAAAGACATCACCGAATTTCCAAAAGTATAGTTAGTCCCACCTAAATTCCAGTATATGAGATCTGAATGTGTATTTGGATATACTGTTTTCAATTCCTGCTTAAAAAATACCCTAGACCCCTCAGTGGCTGTTCCACCTGCTGTTCAGCCACCCCTGCAAAATGCTGCTTGTGTTCAGTACTAGAACCACCTGCAGTATCTGCCCCTGAAGTCTCCAAAGCACAGAAGCAACTGAAGAATATGAAAACCAGAGCAATTATTAACTTTGCTAATATTTGATACATCTTGAAGATTAGGAGTTGTTGGGTTTTAAACACTTGAAATTTCACTCTTAATTAGGTGAATTTCAAGATAGAAACACAACTGTTTGCATGGATTCCACGGCATTAAAAAAGAATCCTCCCCCATTTTGAGACGTGCAATATACTACATTTTGAAAAAAAAATAAATCATTTTTCAGAGCTGTGTGCTTGAATGTGCAATTCCAAAACAATATAATCAGACCAAATAGCTTTATCAAAGATAGCAATTCAAAGCTTTTAGTGCAAATGCATCACAAATGCTTACACTTAGAAATTCTCTTTGTAAGATTGTGTTTACAGACTCTGCCACAATAGGTAAAAGAACAAAAATATCTTTGATGATTTAGCAGAGAAAAGGGTAGTGATGAAAAAGAGATGAGAAAGAAGGGGAGGCAAGACACTATTGAGAAATAATTGATACTGTTACAAGAAGAAAGGCTAAGCTCAAAAAGAAAAACAGAGAGGGAATAAGAACACAATAAATTTGGTATTAGGTGTTCACAGTTTGCAATTAGCTAGATAAGCATTTGTACATCAGTAAAGTTTTGGCACATTCATGCTACATCTTGACTTGAGGCCACATCTGAGATGTGGTTAGACTTTAAGGCACGTACCTTAAAAATAGTGTTCAACTTTGGGTGACCTCTGCAAAACTGTTTGTTTGTTTGTTTGTTTGTTTCCTCTTGGATTGTGAAGAGTCTTTCATTAATGAGCACAATTTGTTACTAATCTCAAAGCACAAGATGGGATCACTCCAGGGATAACTGCCATGAAGTGTGGTGTGGATGAAGTCGAGGTACAGAGTAGGGTGCTCCCAACTCTGAGTGCCAAGCTGAGGAAATCAGGTTGCCTTCCACCTTTTCCTCCCAGTCTCTATCTTTTCTCTTTTGCTATAATTTTGGCACCATCCTCTCCTTTTCTCACCCTGCTGCTTTTTTCACTTATCTCCAATCTAACCCAACCTTTATTTATTTTATTTCTTTTTTTCTATCCCTGCACACTCATTATTCCTCCACAGAAAGCAGTAAGAATTGAGATTTCTATATCATTATTTCTCTTCAGCCTGTTCCCAGACTCCTTTTTGTTATCACTACCTTTTTTCTTCATTCTCACTTTCTACAGTTTTGCTGCCTTTTCTCTGAGGAGGATGGAAAGATAAATAAAGATGTAAAAAACCAGAAGCTAGTAAGAATTTGTTTTTCTTCGAATATTCCAGTTCTTTAAAAATCAAACAATTACATGTTGTGGATCCAGATTAGCAGAAAAATGGCAGATTCATGCTTGTCAGACCAGATTTGTGTGACTTGCCTGCCTTGCTGTCCACCACTCTGACAGCAGCCTGCTGGCTGAAATACCTTCAAGTCAGGAATGACAGATGCTCCATGTCTTCAATCACCTACCAGGGTTAGGATCCAACAGCTGGACTTTGGAACAGCTGGAATGCACCATCCATTGGTGAGAAGACAGAAATACTGACATCTTCTTCCAAAGCTTCTACAAACACAATCTGGAAAGAATGGCTGACTCTCTGAAGTGAAATTCTGATGTCCTGAAGCTCTAAATCAAGACAAAATGTCTGTAGTTGCTGTCTGCAGTTGGGCACACACTTAGGAGCAAGAAGAGGATGAAGCATGCTCAGGGCAAGGGTGATCTTCTGGAGATGCAGGTGCATCTGTTTTTAACTTACTGGTTGATTTATGACTTACTTATGGTTGATAGAGCACATCACTTGGATCTATCTCCAACCAAGATAAAAGAATCACTTCCTGCAGAAGAAAAAATGTCAGGCAGATGTTTAATGTAATTGCCACTAGCTGGTAATACTCAGGCATCTGATGGAAGAAAAAATAGCAGAGATTTATAGTCCCACTGCGGAGGTTTTACGTTGGTAAGCTAATCTGCAAGACAGTGCTTGCAGTTCATGTTTGTTCACATGCTTCAGAGGAATGTTTTCTAATCATCCAGAGAAGTTGACAAAGGTGTGTTGAGGTGACACTGGTTGAAATCAGGTCAGCAAGCAAAAAAAAAGAAGCCTTTTTGAAATATCCACCAGTGTGACAATCAGATGATGGGACTGATGTGTAGGGCAAACTGTTTCAAGCCTTTCTGGCAGTGGCATTGAGCATTATGTTGATGCCTGTCTGGTTCAGAACTTCTGCTCTGAACCCAGAGAATTTTTCCAGGCACATGTTCTATAAATTGCTCTGCCTTGCAAAAAAAAAAAAAAAAGCAGTTAATTTAACTGAATCTAATTTCTCCAAAATCAGGCATTAAATTAAGCTTTGCCCAGCTGTAATCCTTATTTGAAACCCTTGGCAAGATTTGTTTTTCACCACTTATTTGAAATAAGAAAACAAATGCCATATTCCAAGTATTGCAAGATATTTAGCACTTTTTTTTTTACAATGACACAATTCTATTCAGTTCTCAGAAGTGGCTTTGGGACATGGTGCTACTGTGACTTCTGAGAGTCAGCAAACATAAAATGGTCTTATTCTGAACAAGAGATGGATCCTGAAAATTTCTTCTGTGCTCAGTGGTAAGGCTGCTGATGCTCTGGCAGAAACTTTCTATTTTCCTGCCTCGGTGCAATGGTTTTGCCATGCTCTTGTCATCATTAATGACCTTTAATACAGCCCATAATCTGCTCCTATTACCCTTGGCCACAGGCAAATGTGGTTTGTACATAAAGCTGCTCACAGTTTTCTGATCTGGCCTTCCCTGCACTCAAAACCCTTCCCAGAGTAAGATTTTGGTTGCCTTTTTTCTTTGAGCTGTTCCTGCAACACCAATCAAAACTTCAGAGTGCAGTGCAGTGGAAAATCACCAGAGATCTCTCCCCTTGCTGTACAGGGATGACTACCTGACTGAATGCTGCTTTACAGGGCTGTAACAACACCAAGTGGCTTGTGTTGCTTTAACTACAGTGGTATATTTCAAGTGGCACAATTCTGGAGCACAGACAAAGTCTTGTTTATGGCTTGAGGTGTAACAGCTGAATAAAAAAATTATATTCCATGCATAAATCATCCCAGGATGGTGGCAAAATACTGCATTTAGCATCTCTCTGTGCCAGTAAGAGACTTAACAAAGCTTCAGACACCTGGTAATGGAAAACAGAGAGGCTGCTTTTTTTTTATTACCTTCAGAGGGTTTTTTTTTGATACTAAGCTTGGTATTTATCAGGAGCTACTGATTTTATTTCCCCAGTGGAAATTCCAACTTTGATAAAAAACCAAGAGGAAGAATTTCCATTTTTTTTCCCCCCTGATTCTTCCACAAGCTGTGATGATACTGGACTTTTGCATTGCCCAGTCCAAACCTGCACTCACCACACCTCATGGACAGCAAATATGAGCCACATCCTGTGGGATGTATATATAAGTAGAATACTGTATATATATAATATACAATACTGTCCCACTCAGTGTGCACTTTGTGCCACTGGGGGATGGGGAGGGTACTTGTCACCTGGCTTCTGCCACCTGAGTATCAGGTAGGTCCCATATGCAGCCAGGTTCCCAGAGTAAAAACAAACCTCCTAATGCTGTGATAGTGTCTCCCATCTGGGAACAGTGTCTTAGGATCTCCTCATTTTCCTTTTTTCTCAAAAATCCAGAGGATGCTGGGGCTTTCCTGGAGATCCAGCTTTCTTTTCTCTCCCTTCTGTCCCACCTGTTAGTTACTTAAGGAGCTAAGGCTTAAGAAAACACTGCCCAAGCATGTTTTTGGTTTTATATTCTGTTTTTCACAAGCCAGTAACGTGATCTGCAATCATGTGCCACACTGGAAAATATCAGTTATCACTTCCTCTTGAACTCTTTCTGTCATCAGGCTACTCAGCACCTTCCTGTAAGTGCCCAGCTTCTGCATCACCTTAGTAGGATTAAACTGGTAGTGCTGCTGGTTCTGGAACTGGAGCATGGCAGGTGCATGGCACTGGCATCTATTCCAGGTGGCTGCAAACACCTGTACAGCTCACACAAACTGCACCAAGGCAGGAGGAGGGATTTTCTGGCTTTCTCATACATTTGGTATTGCTTTGAGCTCATAACCATTCCTCTGCTGTCCCACTGTAAAGCTCCGTGGTTCCAATGAGCAGGATTTTGCCACAGACATCACCACGGGGCTCTTAAACCCTCTGAGACACAACCACACCATTTCCCTCCAGGCACCCAGAAGCTAGCACAACAGGAGAGCTTCCTACCAGTCTTCAAAGTGAGAACTGCTGAGAGTGTTTTTACAGCTTTGTTAAAGTTTTAGCTCACTATCCTTTTCCACTCAGCTGACTCTTCCTACTCCAGCTGATAGGAAGGATCCAGTGGAATTCTAGCCTTGAGACAGAAAGCTACTGACCAGATAGTGAAAAACTATCAGCCTCAGGAAACCTGCAGATACCATGGTTCACTGCCTATCTAAATTGCATTCATACAGCTCTTGTTATAAGAAATATTCTGGGTAAGTTCAGGGGCAGCTTAACCTGCCATTGATTTATAAAATTCCTAATTTTTACTTGTTTTGCATTTAACAGTTTTGAGAAAAGTGTCTGGTTTTATTTTGAAGCAGTTCTGAAGCAAGCTAGATACCAGTGAAAGCTGTCAGACACCCACTCATGGGATTCTTTCTTTTCCTTGGTGGTTTTGGTTTGTTTGGTTTTGGTTTTTTAACCGAATGGGAAGAAATAAGTTCTCCTGTAAATCCTCATTTGGTGTTTCTAAATGCTGGTCAGGACAAACCTCCTCCTCCAGAAGTTTAAATTCCTGTAGTCCATTCAGCCTCCTGCCTCTTGGCTGCAGCTCCCAAGAAAGGCTTATTTAATGAGTGCCAATTGTGACAGTACATTCTCACAGAGCTGAAGGACCAGGGGGTGCCTTGTCTCAGTCAGGGACAGTGTGAAAAAAAAAAAACCCATAGAAAAAACAACCCTTATTGAGGAACTTCTGCCTTATAAAGCCTGAAAAATATTCTAAACCTCATTAGAAAAATAAAGTTTGCCTATTTCTCCTGTTTTATACACAGTGCAGGCAATGAACACATATGCTGTCACATTCATATTTTACGGGCTCTTTTTTTCCCCCAAACCTTCGTACCTCAGATCTGAACTTTAAACTTGTGACAGTGTTATGTTCATTAGAATAAGAATCACTTGCTATTTCCATTGCAAAGCTCCCCCCCAGAGGTTATCTTAGCTGTTTTATAAATCATATCAGGAGGAAATCTGGCATAAAGGTTGACAGCTCACTCTAGATAATCATTTCCCCTTTTCTGAAGTGACTTTAAGGAGAAAGGAGCATGTAGCTTGCCAGTTCAGTTTTTAGTGGTCAAGCATCCACATCTAACCATCACCAACACACTGACTAAATTAGCTCTTAAGTATTTTCCTGAAATGCAGGAAAATCACACTCCTGCTCAGAAGGAGAAGGAACCTCCACCACTCATCAGCTATCAAGCTGTATTTTCTCTGTCCTCCCAGGGCAGAGCTCATTACACAGACCAGCATGAACTCCAAAGCCCCTTGCCACAGGCTGGCACTTGAAGGGAGGCTGGGGTTGAGATTACTGTTGATTTATCAGCTTCCTCAAGAGTTAGACTGATTAGACTAATGGCTTCTAGGGGATATGATTTCAGGAGGGAAGTCCTGTATCGTGAGGGCTGGCAAATGAAGCAAGTGAGTTCTTGGAGGAAACAGAAACTACAACTCAGGGCAACAGCCTATTAAGTAGAAACTTAAAGTGAATAAACAGACACGGAAAGAATCCTGGCTTTAGGAGAGAAGGTCACTTTGTGTACTATACTTTTTCTAAATGCATGCAACTAAATTCTGGGCAAAGAGGCTGAAGCAGTCTGGAAACAGTGCCAGACATTCCCAGGCTAAGTTAGAAAGGCAGAAAAAAATCTCAGAACTGTGCCTTTAACACTGCACCATGACCTGATTACAGATTTTTTGCAATCCACAGGAATCTTCCACTGTTTCTACTGGACTTTGGAGCCAGTGGGGTTGGGAAAGGAGGGTTCACTGTAGAGGTAAGGGATGGGAGTGGCACAGGCAGTAGATTGAAAGTCTTATTTGGAAGTTGGATGTGATAGTAGCGAATATTAAGGGAAAAAAAAAAGCCTGAGAATATTAACTTGAAATGCAAGTATGATTCATCTGCTAATCACTGCATCTATCCCTGAAACTGTTGTGTCTTATTTAAATAAGGATAATAAGACTGTCCTTTATGAAATGGATAATCCTGAAAGTGTGTATCAGTAACTAAGATATAGGGAGCTTATTTTCTCCCTGTCTCATAACACAGTATCAGAAGACAAATTCAATTCAATGCCATTAGGAAGAATAAAATCCAACCCTGAAAAAACAATACCTTTCTACCCAGCATATAATTAGACTTGAAAATTAATTCCTTTTCGAAGCCGAGAACTTGACAAAGTACAAAAAAGCAACTGGATATTTCCAGACAATGAATATTATGTATAGAAATGCTAATTTTGAGGAACGAGTGTTTGGAAAGGGTGTTAATTTTTCCACTTTATATATTTATATATAAATAAATATATATTTATAGCCACTGTAAACTGACCACTCCAAACTACCACAGACAATAAGTAGTTCAGTTTGGTGAGGCACAAATAAATAGCTAACTGTAGTGGTGGAGAAATAAAGGAACTTCTGAAAATAGAAGAGAATCTGAATTTTAGGCAATAACTTGGACAAAATACTGCCAGTTAAAAAGATATGACAGAAATCCTTACACACTGAATATGTCACTAATTCTCAGTCTTCCCATACGTTTATCAAGCTCATCTTGGCTTGTACAACACCCTCAGGAACCAGATGAAACTTACACCCTGAGTTTCAGAGTTTGGCAGACTACTTACATGGATGGAAAAGGTGATGTATGTAGGTATTACGCAGCTATTTACACATTAAATCTTAAAAAGACAAAGGATTAGAGGAGACACCACCCAGTGGAGTGGGTCAGAGTTGAAGGCGCATTTGCAGACAGGCAGGGGGACACTGATCAGCTTCCACAACCAAATGCCTGATACATGGTGCTGGGCCTTGATTTTCCAGGGCTAACAGGCTGGCTCAAATCCACATGAAAAAGATGATGTAAAATGCACAGGTTCCTTGTCTGATGGGAAACCACTGATTAATGTTTACCTGATCTTTTTGGCATGAGAAGTTCTCCTTAGGAGCAGCAGAGCTGGGTGTGCAGTTGCAGGTATTGTGCTAAATTCTTGCTTGTCACTGGGTTCAGTGCCAAGGAACAGAACTGAGAGGCAAATACAAAATCAGTGTTTGCTACAAAGGAAGCAAGGGGGAAGCTTCTGAACCAAAGCCTCTGCATTGTGTCTTGGATCTAACTTGTTTTTTGGTGTTTTTTTTTGTATTGTGCTAACTGGCAAACTACACAGAAATGTGACTTGGTGCTCACTGAATGCAAATTCTTGGACATGAAACAAGGGAGCTATTACAAATGAAGCAATGACTCGGGGGAGGAAGAACCATATCCAATTCCTAGTGAAAATACCTTAAGAAGGTGCATAGTTAGAGTCAGCTTCCATTTTTTACATAGCCATTAACTTTTAAAATGAAACTGTGCTGCAGCAAAGCAGCAGCTCTTGCAGAGCCTGGCTGGGCATTGTCATTGCAGTCAGGAGTGGAGCAAGCTTTTGCTTTGCAGCTTGTGATGCAAGTCCTTGCCTCAGTGGGAGTTCCTGCAATACTGTCTTCCCAGAGATGCCTTGGGTAATCTCACAGCGAATGACACATCTCACCTGGCTGGGTGCTGAGCCCAGAGACAAACTCAGGACAGGAGATAAGAATCCCTTGGGCTGTCTCCAGGAGCACAAGTGGCACAGTTCAGGAAGACAGCAGCATCCCTCTCCTGCTGGGAAAACAGCTTCTCACACACACACTTTACCCAACCTTTCTGCATGTTGCTATTCTAGAGGCCAAGCCATTAGTATGCCTACACTCTTCTACCAGCCTGAAATGATTAAATTAAATGTTTATGATTAGGGCTGTATTTCATTGTTCCTTGAATGTGGACAGTTCAATGGAGTCTCTAGCCTGCACATGCATGCTGCCTGGGGGCCTGTGAGTCATGTTGGTTTGAAGAGAGGCAGCACTCACAGACTGTCACTCACCTGGGTTATTAGAAATGGAGCACTTTAAGAATTACTCTGCCACCTCCTCGCCTCTAAATATAGCTGCCATGCGTGGGTCTTAAGTGATTTAGCTAGTCTGGGAAAAGGTCTCATTCCAAATAATCAATTAAAAATCCATCATTTTAAGAACTATGTGGGCCTCGGGCCAAATGCATCTTGGATGTAATACCTTTGACTGTTCGATGCTGATAGTAATTATTTGTATTACAGCTCCATATCCTAACTCAGAATGAGAATTCTTTGCTCTAGCAAGTAACAAGACCTGTTCCAAAGAGAGAGCTACTTAAGGAGGCATGATGGACAAAAAGCAGCAGCAAAAAATCATCCTTATTCCCTGCTTCACGGATGGGAAACCAAAAGACAGATTCAATGACCTGCCAAGGGTCACGGAGGAAAAAAAAAAGTATTTCATAAATCCCAGCACAAGGTCTTAAGCCATGAGATTTCCTCTCTTTCTTTAATCAATAATAAAATACCACAGATGTTTAAGAATCTAATATCTACAAAATTGCCTCAAGGTCTGTGGGTGCGACACAATTAATTTCCATTAAGAGCATCGTGATGTGAGGGCACTCTGTACTGACCAGAAAAGGAGGCCTTGCAGCATACTTGTCATTTAAAAAATAGTCTTTTAATAGAGAATATAAAAATCAGGGACCATCTAATTAAAATTAAAGAGTGGAAATCGTTGGCAAATTTGTGATCCAAGCCCAGATCAAAGCAGCTGATGCAGGAAGTAAACTAATTTGACCAAAAAAACCCCAAAACAGGTCTAGAAAATGCAAAATCTGTAAGTGAAAATATTTATCATGGATTTTCCTTTTTTAAATGAGAACACTGTTCCTCAGTATTATGTGTTCTGATGGTTTGACCTTTAGGACTGTGCTCAGCCACATTTTAAAACTCCCTATTAGCACAAAGGATTACCAAGAGAAATTCTCCCAGGTTCCCCTGCCTGAAGGATTTGAATTTCAGGGAAAACATCAAGTATCACAGAACCTGCAACATGATCACAAGAATCAACAACCCTGAGTTGTGTAAGTCAATACCTCCAGGTTGTAAGGAAGAAGTTAAGCACTGTGGGAGAAATTCAGCTCAGCCCTGATAAGATCAACACAGGAAGATTCCATAAATACCTCAACTCCTACTACCCCAATGGCTCTCCAGTTTCTTTCAGGTATTTCCTGTTTACAGCTGTAACAGGAATCCTCACGAGGTTGTGCAGTACATAATCAGGCCCCAGCATGTACAGAGTATCATCTTGGAATCTTCCCACCACCCTGGCTTATTGCTTGTTAAACTAGTAGTAAAAGTAAGGAAAAAAAAAATCATTTATTACTGCTCCAGCATAAGGCTGAGTCTTGCAATGAGTTATGGTCACATCTAAACGTGTGCACAATATACACATTATTGGTGCTAAAGCAATTGTGCAGTTGAGCACATATATCCACTGTCAGGTGTTGTGACAGCTCTGACTTTTATTTTACATTTTTAAAGCATGTAGCTAAACTGGAACATGTAGCTACTACTCCAGTTAAAATATCCAATAACTCATGTTATTTTACATGCTACATTTAGAGTGTTGATACCACAACAAAAAGTGCAGGAACTAAACCACGTTCTGTTACAACCTGTCCTAATCCTCCACCATTGTAGATAAGTAAATCAAACTGAGAAAAAGACTCTGAAAATCCCTGTCCAGTCCATTTTAACCACCACTCCTTCCACAGAAAGGCATTACAGGACAATACTGTTTCCCTTCCTCCCAGTGTCATATAATGAACTTTGATTCTCTGAGGAATTTACACAGGAAGGCAACCAGTATTTGTAAAAACTATTGCACCAAAGTGCAGAAGTGAAAAATTCAATTTGCTGCTCTGCAAGAGATGTCATCATCAGAGAAGCCAGTCCTGGCTGGCATGGATTTACCAGCTGGAAACTTTGTCCCATTGGTGCTTATTCCAGGAAGTTGTGTCTTGTAGCCGTTGTCTGACACCATCAAACTAGGGATAGTCACTTAACTCTGAGTTAATTACATAACTATTATGAAATTAAGGGGCAAATCCTTCAGTCTTGCCTAGGAAGACCAGTCAGTTTCAGTGCTAGGGAGGACAGAACTTCCATCCTAGACTAAGGACAACATCTGAAGGCTCCTCTTCAAAAGGCTGCCCAGTTGATAAGGATGGATGAAGTACTGTAACAGATGTTTGTGATAAAACACTGTGTGAACAGCTGGGTGTGGTATTCAGCAACTGGTTTCAACACTCAGCAACTGGTTTCAACACAGCTGCTGAGGTGGGACAGTTTGTAGGTCACTAAAGTCCAGTGGACCCAAAGCTAGGAGGGCTGTGTATGCTTCAGGGACTTGAACTTTATTGACTTTAAATAAAAAGTTTTCTGGAAAAAGCTATTTAATATTTACTGAACACAAGGTCTAAAGTGGCTGGGCTTTTCCTTGACTTTGGATCACAATCTGAAAGGTCAAAGGCACACAGAGATGTTGATGAAGTCCATAAAAGTGGAGCATCAAATCTTCCTCCCTGCTATCATAATGTCAGAGTGGTTAGTGACCAAAATTCCTCATCTGACAATTAATTGTTCAGTTGGCTGTTGAAACAAGTTCAGGATCTTAGTTCACTTCCCAGCAAGTGACAGTATGTGACTGTTGCAGCAACATTTTTGTCAGGCTTCACAGGAGGATCTGAGAACTGAGCTGTCATTGACTGCTTATTCTCTCAGCCCTTCGTGTAGTTCATTCAGGTCACTGTTCAGGTGGGTGTAACAAGCTTTTCTATTCCTGTCCTTGGAACAAGGAGGGGGGGGAGTGGCTGGCTAAGTGTTACCTGCCCTTCTAGGAAGATTGCCATTTGCCTGCCCCACCTCAGATTTAGTTACCTCATTCATCAGGGAACTCTCTACTCAGTACAAAGCATCACAGATTGAACTTGGCCCATATGGGCCATGTTATGATTATTGAATCAACTTGTATTTGTTTGTGTCTCACAAATGACTGCATAACTGGCTTCAGTGTGCCTGTCTGTACAGTGCTCCACACTGTGCACAGCTGAGCAAGATCATTATTCTTCACGACCCCACACTGAGTCTGAACAGTGCAGCATAAAACATACCAATACTGCATGCATAAAGTCCCTTAAAAGGGTTAAAGAAGAGCTTTGAAAAATTCCTGCTAGAGATCTGTTTACTAGATGATTTCTCTGAGCTCAGAGGGGCTATAAGGTTGCAGGAAGAAAATAGAGAATAGGCATGAATATGACTCTGTTGAAGAACTTTTTGGCAATTGTTGTCAGTAGAATCACCTGATGAAACTAACAGATTAATTTCTCAGCAAGGCAGTAAATGATTGGTTGTGCACACATCTAACTATTTTTTATTAGTAAAAACACCATTTTCAAGCACACTCCCACAAACAATGGGAGTGCACATGTGAAATGAAATGCATCACAAACTGAACAACCCCTTTAAAAGAAGAAGCAGTGAGAATGGAATGAAGCCCCATCAAAGCAAAGGAACTAATTCTGAAATCAAGATGCATGAGCACCTGGGTC
Organism: Ceyx melanurus; assembly: GCA_024611195.1. Taxonomy (NCBI): domain Eukaryota; kingdom Metazoa; phylum Chordata; class Aves; order Coraciiformes; family Alcedinidae; genus Ceyx; species Ceyx melanurus. The sequence continues at coordinate 84,984 of JANHGL010015906.1, read as the reverse complement.
TCTCTCTATATCCACCCAAACATGGGTGATGGAAAAGCACTCATACAATATCAATAAAAATAGTGGAGCAACATACATAATTGTATTATATAAGATTATACATATACATACATTGATGATTCACTATAGCTACTGTCAAGGAAGTATTTTTTATTATATTCAAATATATAATAAAATGTCTTAGCCAACAGGAGAGTATCTCTATTCCTACTGAAAAAAAAAAAAGGTAATGTTATTGCTTTGCAATCCTTCCCGTGTAAGGAGGCACACAGAATTTTTCAGGGCTTGGAAAAGTAGCAGAAAGAAATCTGGTTTTGGTCCACGAGGAAGTGCCCTGCCCTAGATCTGGACCATTTCACAACGGGATGACTTCTCTCCTGCTCTGATTTCAACACTCCTGGTCAGAGTGCTGGAGATGAGAGGAGGAAGGGGTGAGTTCAAGGTCTTTCTCTGCTGTATGGTAGAAAGAGGCTTTGTTCCTCCTGCTTACCTCCACCCCAGGCAAGGGCTGTGCATACCTTGTCTGCAGAAGGGCACACAGGAGTATTTCAGAGCAGTGCACACAGGTAAGAAAAACTTCCCCTAAATGTGAAAAGACAGATTGCAGTGGGGAAAAAACAACAGCCCCACAAAAACTCTCACAGCTACCAGAACTCTGTTATTGAGGATGCTATTTGTCACCTGCTGTATAACAGAGCATACATTTTAAAACAGGCTGGCAATTCCATTCCCTTCTTCTCTTTCCTATTCCACAAGTGTCATTGAAAGTAAGTAGCAAAGTCACCCTCTTCATGAATTTCTCAAACTGAAATGCTCTCCTGAGGATTGTTATCCTGCTGCTGTGTGATCTAGTCTGGAAGCCTGCATGTACAAATTAAAGAGGACTCTATGAATCAAAGCTGTGAGACTTGATACTGAGGTATATAATGAGCACAGGAGCATGTAAGGCCCACTCCTGTTCCCACAGAAATGAGCAGCAAGGGTCTGATTCTGATGTTGCTTATCCAGCTATAAATCAAGAGCAACTTCACTGAAGCACACATCAGTAAAAAGTGAACAAGCAGTATTTCAGCCATTAAATTCCCAACATATCACACGCTGCATTTAATACCAAACATTGTCCCAGCTTGACTTTGCCTGCAGGGTAATCCTGGGAGAAAATGCTAAGGAAATGTTCAAACTGTGTCTTAAGAGAAAAGTGGTTATGATACAGCAGAGGAGCAGGTTGGCGGAGCCTACTGAGCCCCACCACCTGCAGAAAAAAAGAAGTAGGGATCCTTCTCAGAGATCAAACTAAACAAGAGTACTTCTCTCTCCCTGCTATACTGCCAGATCCTCCTGAGTGCAGAGCTAGAGGCAGGATTTTATGACCAGAGAGCTAGTAAAAGATTCCATAAAATGTTACATGTTTCTAAGCACTCTGTATTCAATCTAAGTAGACAGTGCAGCTGAATATCCCTTTGTACAGTGAGACTTAAACCAACATAGAGCACCAAGCTAAGCCACAGTGTTGTATCAGCCAAAGGGTTTCACCAGGACTACTTCGAATTGCAATGACAGGGAAATTATTTAGTTGCAACAGATTGTGACAGAGGAACTCTGGTTATCATGGCTTGGGGAGAAAAAAAAAAGAATGGCAAGGTTGAAGCTATGACAAAGAACATTGCCCATTTCTACCAGAGGAACATATGATTCTGTGGTGGTCTTTGTAAATGGGATTGCACCAAAGAACATCGTTACTACTGAAGAGAATAATTGCCACCCTATCTTATCATCTCTTTATCTTTTTTAATGAAAATTGCCTGGCAAATTACCATACAGTGGGGCAGAAATCTGCCCAAAGAGGATTTGTGTTTTGGTAGTGACTGAATATAAATTTGTAGCCTGTTATTACTGGACCACTAAATGAAAAATGGTCCCTGTCCCAATTAACTTCTTAATTGCTTACACTCCTTTTTTTAAATTTTTTTTTTACAAGTTAAAAGGCAGAGTAAGATGCAGATTCTTGTCTTGCTGCTGTGGTTTGTTTGTTTTTATTTCCCATCCCCAGGCTTTAGGGAGTGTGTCTCTACTAAGTTTTTCCACAGCTGTTCAAAAGCAATCTTACTGCACAATACAGTATCTGAATAATTGTCTCAGGTGACCATTCGAGTCTACTGCTGCACCATAAAATCACAAGGAGTAATCTTGCACCACAGCAGCAAATGCCCACCAGCCAGCCCTGCAGAGTGGGAAGATTCAGGAAGACAGAAAGAGCTCAGGGAAAGGTCCAGACTGTCAGTTGTTCTTTTTCTTGCCAACTAAGCAAAAGTTGCTGATTGTTAAATATTGAATTGTCTGTAGTCATCCCTAGCCAACTGAAGTCAATGGACTTACAACAGGGAGGACTTTAACCCATTAAGTGTGAAATGTTTGTCTTCTCTTATCCCTCTCTCTCTCTCCTTACAGCTTTTTCTATACTGCAGTAAAGGAACCCCTTTAAAGCCTAATGTATGGTAATACAGTTTAATTGTGGTTGCTTGGCCTGTTGGGGATTAAATGTGCTGGTTCCAAGTAATTTTGCTGACTCTAAACTTGGCTCTGTAGACAGAGCTGGGGGATGGGATTGTTGCTAATAAAAACAGCTATGCTGCCTGGGAAGTTTTTGCACACCAAAAGTACAGTTGGAGTAGTCCCTGTAATTGCAGATAATTGATTTTTTTTAAAACAATGATGTTTGGGCCACACTGACTACACAGTTGGCCTCTTAGACCCTTACACAAGAACAACTCAAAACACAGATTTAACTCCCATGAGAGCACACTTTGGGCACTCTTTTCTCACTCAGAAGAATGTACTCATTTTGCATTTATGACACCACTTCTGGAGAGTTGGAGACAGCTGAATTGCTGAAGGTAGGATTCTCCAGCCTTCATTTCCTGCAGGGTGAAAAGAGACATCCAGTTGGCAGGACAGGTGATTACTACTAAGCAATATCATGGAACACTTAAGTTCTTTCTTTCAGATGGCTAGTCCTCAAAAATAATCACCTCTGCAAGAGTGCACCTCTCTTTACTTGCCTTCATCTCTCATAAGCATCTCCAGACTGCCAGGCAGAAGCTGATCCAGAACATGGTTCACATCCCATCCCTGATATATATCCAAATAAAGTGGTAGAAGCTCCAGTTTTAGATGACTACTAATGAATCACAGGATCATTTAGCCTCCTGACACTCAACTGTGATAGGAATTCAGTTAAGATTAACAGTGATCAAAGGTTCAGACCATTATAGAGTGGTTTAGTCCCCTGGTGAAAAAATTGAGCTTGCTTTGACCCACAGGGCTCAGGTCTCTCAGTGCCTTAAATAAATACCTACACCAACGTGAGTGTAAAAACCTCATGATGATTGTGGAGCACTTTCAAAGTTAACTTTGTTGATTTACTTCCAGGAATCTCTTGTCTGCAGAGAGAGAACTTGCTAGATACTTTTTATCAGCTCACACAAATTGATTGTAAGCCTTCTGTGTGCATTTGGAGTGGCAGTGCAGCAAGAAACCTTACAGTTTGGTCTCCAGCTCTGTAATTTCCTTGTCCCTCTAGAGCAGAGCAGTAATACAATAACAAGGAAATCCTATTGGGCTCTTCTATTAATGATTAAAACCTCAATGTCTTAAAAATCATTTTGCTCTCTATACTTTGTTCAGTCTGTGAAGTGAACGTTGATAATCTTTCTGCTTTTATAATGAATATTTTTCTCTTTCTGCTACTTCAGTGTTATTCTAAAGGATCAGATTTTGTTCTGCAAGCTGTATTTAATAATGCTTAACAAATAACTCTTCTCACTGGATTAGTTTAAAAGTCTCTTACTGTGGTGGCTGCAAAATCTGTTTTACTGTCACATCTGAGCATTATAATTATATTGACTCTTTGGTGGCCTTTAATGATACACAATATAATTGCTTTGCTAATAAAAACAATTGTACAGATGGAATAGCATCCCAAAAACTGAGGTTAATGCCTTTTTCCCTTCAGTACAACTTGGGGCTTTAAAGACATATGCATTACAGTCAGCTGCAAAGGCATTTCTGTGCTGCAGGCTTTCAGAAGCTGCAGTGTTCATATGCAGTGGAAGAGCAGTCAAGGCAAAACTGGTCTATGATGTGCTCATATACTGTATATAGACCCTTTCTGAGTTGTTCCTCAACTGGGACATCAAGCTGTGTAGGACAACAGTCCACAGACACTTTCGATCTGTTGGAATATTATGGAATGTCCACCTGTTGACTTCTGATCCCTGTCTGGCATGTTCCTTGTAGCAATGGTGTCACTGGGTGGAAGACAGAAAGCAACTCTAAAGGATAACCTTACCTATTGTCTCTTTAAATGACCAGTAAATGACTTTCATGGGGTTTTTGAATACTCTGTGAATTATGAACACTATTGTTTCCATCTCATAAGTAAGAATTCTAAACAAAAAACCAACCCCAAACTCCACTACTTCTATCCTTCCAACAGTGCCATGAATAAAAGAGGTGGATAGATGGCATTAGAAGCACAACCACAAGGCAGCTTACTCCAGAGAAGCCTTCACTGAACTCTACCCAGCAGAAAGTGTTCCTAACTGAAGAAAGATCCTTTGTGGCCATTTTTGAAGCAGTTCCCCAAAGAAACCAGACAGCAGTGTGACATCTCCTAAGCATGAGCATGTGAATCACAGCGAAATTACACAGACCTCAACATCTGATGGAGCAAAAGTGTTTTCTAACCAGAGGGTTTTCATGGAGCAGCAGAAAACCTGACTCTGGTCTGTTACACAAAACATTTTAGTAACACTTCCCTTCTGGCATTTAAACAGTGTTTCAGATTTTGAGTTAGAACATGGACTGAGTGTTACTGTTCTTGATTTGTTTAACTCTGGAAAGTACCAGTTTGTTTAATGCAGGAGGCATAATTTATTGATTTTACAGAAGACCTATTTGAGGAAACAACTGATTTATAGCAGCAAGAGGGTGATGAACAAAAGCTTCAGGTGTGGTGAAAATGTATTGTTGGTACCTTCTTTGCCACTCTAATTATGGTGAAATAATGGAGTCAGAGAAGTAGATAGGATGGAACAAGGCTGATCAATACATGCTCCTTCCTTGCCTTCCCTGCAGTCAAAAGAAAATGATTGTACTTATCTGGCCTTCTTGGGGAGCACCTATTCCTTGCTGGAGCTTAAATGAAAAACTCTTGCATTCCTACTTTTATGCTGACCCTGAATTTGAGTCTTGATTTTACTGTCTCTGGCTATATGGATAGTTCTTCAAGTCAATGGGGAAATTGTCATGAGAAAAGTTTGCTCACATGAGTGAGGTTTGCAAGATCAAGCCCTTCATGATCAGTATAACCCTGGCCATCGGGCTGCTGTGGCATCCCTGATTTACAAGAGTAATCCTATTAGCATCAAAGGGACAATTCACATCAGTAAGGACAGGGAGAATGGGCCCCACAGGAGCAACTATCACCACAGTTATGTATCTAACCTCACTTAGATCACAGCAGTTTTCTAATGTTCTACAGGCACTTTATACTGCTACTGAACTTTGAGGTGAAAATAGACCTTGAGCACAGGTTCACTGCTGCTTTCCTGACTATGGTTCTGGTTTTGCACTCTTACTTACACTCCTTCCCACTATCAAGTGATTTGGGGTTTGCAAGTAATACTGGCTTCTCTTCTCCCTCTCCATTCCTCACCCCCTTCTTTATTTTTTTCCTTTTCCTTTTTTCTTCCATATTTTTCCATTTTCCTTTATTTTATTTCCTTTTTAAATTTTCCTTCTTTTTTCCTTTCCCTTCACCTTCCTCTTCTTTTCTCCTTTCCATTTCATTCTAAACTGGCTTCAGATAAGGATTAGAATGCCAAACAAAACCAACAACAATAAAAAAGATGGCAATAGAAAATAATTATAGTTTTATTTCAATCACACTAATTAAACTATGTGATTTGGATATATTAATTTTTAGGTGTTGCATAAAAATTTTATGAAGGTACAATTCTTACCTTGAAATTATGCAGAAATGTTTTTTTGTTTTTTTGGGTTTTTTTCTTCTCCCAAATAAATCCATTCCCTGGGATGGATCCATGCTCATGTGAGTTGTTTAGTGGAAATGCTATTTGCTGTGTCCTTAGCAAGAACAAAGGTTGTTGAACCCAACTTCCAGCATCGTTTGAAAACAGTTCTGAAACTACAGTCCTTGCTCAAATGAGTTTTGCTGTGTTTGATGATTAATAAGAGTCACAAAGGTGTTCACACACACAGGTATTTAACATGACATAAAGCACAGAAGGGATGTCAATGCACGTGGAATATATGCACCTAAGACTAGTTTTTTCCCTAACAGTGCAGCTTTGAAAATGGTATCCTTTTCTGATTTTGTGCACATCTTTAGGATTATTTTCTGAAATCTTTACTGGGCACCTGAGGACATTTACCTGTATCTTCTGCAGTCTTACCACGAGCTGCTTAGTCACAAGCACTGCTCTTCTAGTGCTGTGGGAATAGCATAATTTTCTCTGAAGAAGCAGTGGGAAGCTCAGGGACCGTGTTTCCTCCATTTATCACACCCCAGCACACTGGTAGAAGTCCGTGGCTAGCCCTGAAGTCCCTTTATTTTCCATTACACGTTGCAAAGCAACACGATGTATGTTGATTGGAAGAGCACTGATGGCTCAGCAGTGCAAGCATTTTGAGATTTCTAGCCTTGGGTAAAAGTTCAGATCCACGAAGACAACGTGGGGGCTCAAAGTACTGAAACTTTAGACACTTTGCATAGTTTTTCAGGTAAGCTTTGAGCCCACCAGAGACCTTGCACAATCGCTGGGCAGGGCTGTATCTCCAACCAAGCCTGGCCTGGGTCACAAACTTGGTTCGCCCCGCCTCTCAAAGTCCAGGTGTTTCGAAAACACGAGGGATTTTCGTCGCTTGGTTGGTTTCCCTGGTTCTGTTTCTCCTCGGTAGCATTTGCCGGGCTCTGGGTCTTTCCCGCGTGAGCCAGCGAGCACCCAGCAGCGCTGTGCCCGGCACCGCACCAGACCTGGAGGCCGCGGCGGCCCTCAGGGCACAGCGGTTCCGCGACCCGCCCCCGCGCCCGAGGAGGCGAGGCCAGGCGGGGCAGGGCCGAGGCCAGGCGGGGCAGGACCGGGCCCGGGGCCAGGCGGAAGCACCGAGTCGGGTCGGGAGCAGCGAGACTCAGCGGTGCTCGGGCCGGCCGGGGGACGCGGCTGAGGTGGGTGGGCAGGTGGCTGCCGCGCCGTGGCGGCTCCCGCTGCCGTGAGGGAGATGAAGGTCCCGTTGGCTCTCGCACACCTCCTTCCCGGCCCATCTCCCGCAGCTTTCCGGGCAGGGAAATCCTCCGTGGGGTGCGGGGAACGCCGAACGCAGCGGGGTTTTCCCTCGGGGCGCTGAAACTCGTGTTCCCGCGCAAGCGGCGGTGGCGGGCGGAGCGGGGGCGTCCCGGTGCCCGTGGCTGTCGGGGGGGCAGCCCCCCGGGACTCCCCGCGGGGCCTGGGCCGGGGCTTTTGTGTCGTGCGGGTCCCCGGGGAGCGCTAAAAGTGCGGGCGCAGCGTGCGAGGGCCGGGCGGAGCCGCGGGTGTCGAGGCCGGAGTTTGTGGCGCAGGTGCCTCGCCGGCCGAATAAGCAGCAGCTTCGGTGCGCTTCGAATCGAAGCAGCGTTTACCAGGCAAACAGAAAAGGCAGCCCCGCTGGTGAGAGCTGGAGCGCCAGGCAGCGTTGGGCCAGAGCCACCCGGGGTGCTGCCGGCCTTGGCTTCACCCCCTGGCTCTTGAGATCCTTCTTCACATGGGATCTGCACTTGTGCGCTTCACCAGGCTCAGGTTGTGCGTTTGCATCATAGGGAAGCATTCTGTTGCTTTGCAGGTAGGGCTAGTTTTAGTCTTCGTTACCTTGTAAGCCCCTTGCTCTTTTACTGTGTGGGGAAGCAGGGAAATAGATCAGTGTGCTGTAGTTGTAGTGGGAGGAGAGACGTAGCTGAAGAGTTTCTCAGGACTTTGGATAGTTCTTGGATGTATTTTCAGCGTAGCTTTAAAATCCAGGAGGGGAACATGCTCAGATGCCATGGATTTACTTTTTGTGGTGTGAAACTGCACACTTTCTGCTGTGATCTAGAGTTAAGAATTGCAGTTTCTATTCACTGCTGAGAAAAAAACCTCTGCTGAATCTCTGGTGGTCTGAGAACTGCTGTGATGGAACGTGAGAGAAGATGGGACAGGAGGGTTATGCTGAATTTCTTGTATCCCTTAGACTCGGTGCTTGGCCTGGTGACCTGAGCATTGTTTAGGATAAAAGAGGTGGTAAAATCCCATCATCACAGTCAGACAAGCCCAGGGAAGCCTAGATTTGTCTTAGTGAGCAAATAGCTGCTTACCTCCATCCTGCTCACCTCACCAAGAACCTGCCTTCAGAGCCAGTCTGCTGCTGCTCTTGGCTCATCCAGTTTCTCTTGTTCAGCTGTAGCTGGCAGTGACTTTGTGCTGAAAACAAGATGATTGTTAGAGCTGTAATCAAATAGTAGTATTAACTTTTTTTGCTACTATTACTGTTAACCATTATTTCCTATGGTATAATTTTAACAAAAACTACATTGATTTAGTTCTTGAGTGACACACTGGTGTTATAGATTCCAGCTCACCAAGTGCATGATTAAAGCTCTTGGTGGGGCAAAAGCCCTGATCCATGTAGAGCACAAATGGAATGTGCAAAGGGATGATTTTCATTTTCCAAGCTTTCAGTCCTCATCATATTCTGAACTTTTTTGCATTGCTAAAAGGTACCACCTCCATAGGATTGTGGGTTTGCTGTGGTCTCATTGGAAAGCAAGTTCATTAGCTTAAACCTCCCATGATAAAAGCATAAATAGTTCTCTGCTTTTTTTGTCATTACAACTTAATCTTTGCCCGTGAATCATGCTAAAAGCAATTTTCAAGAACAAGGTCTCAAAAGGAGAAAAATTCATGTTTAACTCAGTTTGATCACAAGTTATTGCTGAGTGGGAAGAAACTGGTTAGTTTGAAAGCTGAAGTGCAATTATAATTGTCACTTTACCCAAAAAACATTAAAAAAAAGGGCAATACTAATAATATTCCTCTTTAAGCACTACATTATGTACAGTATCTCAGCACACTGTCTTGGTAACTGCTTATAAGGGTCACCAGAGCAAATGAATTGTCTAAAATTGGCCTGACTCCTTGTATAATTTTGCAAGTGTACTAATTTCTGTGACTAAACTTTGTTTCTGCAATGATATTCAATATTTTGCTGGTTTATTTTTTGACAGTAATAAGCAGATATAATGGAAGGCAAGTGTTAAATGATCATCTGTTTCCTCAAAGTATGACAAAGTGAAACTAAACTGAGGAACAATCATTTTGTTTGGAAAGAAACTTTTCACAGTGACAAAATTGTGCTGTCATTGCATTTTGGATTAAAAAAAAAAAAGTCTGTTTTGACAACTTTGTTGTCAGAATTTGGATTGCTGTGATGATAGACTAATTTTTATGTTTTTTACAGGTCATCGGTGAAGTGGAGAAATGGCTAAAGTGACCAACTTGCTTAGCCATGAAGCTTTCCAAGCTTATGCTACTTATGCAACTATTATTCTTCTGAAAATGATGTTGATGAGTCTTATAACAGCATACTTCAGAATCACCAGAAAGGTGAGGAATTTGGAATACTCTCTGGTAGAATAGATACTTCTAGTGAAATACAGAGCTATCACAGGTGTTTCTTTTCAGCTTTCAACTACTAGTGCTGGCCTTTTCCTTCCTTCTCCCTTTTCTGATGATAGTCTGAGTTTGGCATCCTGGTGCCAAACCCCATTTCTGTATTCTTAAGAGTCTGTCATAACTGTAATTCTGTCTTCTGGAGAAAGCTGGTGTCCAGGGTACCCAATTCATAAAGAAAATAATGTGATATGGAGCAATGTTACATGAATAAAAAACTAGTAGGGTCAGAAGTGGTTTTTTTTTGTTTGTTGATTTTAATGCATCTGTAACACTTTCATCCAGTAACTCTAAAGCTCTTTACATTCCCTAATAGTTTTAGCCTTCCCATTGCAGGTAGGTCATTATATTTAAATAAAAAGCAAACATTTTATTTTTTCTAGAGTGAGAGGTAGGCTGAAAAGTAACATAGATTGATGAGTAAGCTAGATAAGTATATGAAAGATCCACTGAGGTTTACTGAATGATGCAGAAGCTGCATCTAGCTTAGGAGAGAGTCCTCATGGGAAACACTGTGTGGTGTTTGCACTGTTCCTGATTTCTCTAGGCATCTACTCATGGTCACTGCTGGAAACATGGTCCTGGGCTCAAAGAGCCCTGAGTTTGCCCCATATGGCAATTCTTCTATAAGGTGGTGTGTGCTTCAAGGATTTTGTTGCAGTCATTTTGTTGAAATGCTGCTTTTTGTTCCTGCTGGGTGCAAGAGAACCCAGCTGAACTGTTCTGTTATTCATGAGGTCCTAATAGCACAGTATCTGAGCTACTGCTGGTTTCTAGTATCTCTCTAGGCCTTTGGCACAGCTGAAGACTGAGTACAGTGAAGCACACATCCATGATTTTCTTTTTTTTCTTGCAATGGACAGTAATATTAAAACCAGGCAAATTAGTAAAGTTAATTTTATTTTCCATTTAATATAAACCCTCCTTAAAATGATGATAAAAAATGGAGGAAAGCAGTTGGTGGAGCAGGAGAAGGTAAAATGTTGCTGATGATACTGTTAAGGTGTCTCCAAAATGTTGAGACCAAGGATGTTTCACAGAAAGGCTCCCTCAGAAAGCAAACATGTGGCTCTCCTAAAATGAAAAGGTTTCTTGATCTGCATCTGCATGGCCTGAATAGTGCACAGAATGCACGTTTTACTACAGGCAAGGAGACAGCTACTGCAGTCTACTCTGACTGCATTAAATGCTGTTTTCAAGTGGTGTCTGACACTACTTGGAGGTAATAACAGGTCATATAAGTAGAAAAATTTGTACCTAAGATGAAAGGGAGAAAGAGGAAAGGTGGTAAATGAGGATGCTGTGGCTGTGTAGACTTCTGAAGAAGGAAGTGTTCCAAAAGGGGTTTCAATTAATGTATCAAGAATAGGGCAAAAGAGATTTAGTCAGTACAGACAGTCAGTTTACCTTCCAGGGCTCTGCTCCTTCAGCCCACTGGCATTACTGCAGGCTGAGTATCAGTTATTTGCTGTGCTTGTCCATCTTCCCAGAAGGCTTTACATACATGCATCATTCCATTAATTTATCCTCTTGCCAGCTCCACACAGACTAGGCTGTAACAGCAGTGCAGTGACCAACACATATCCCCCCTGCATTGAACCTAAGTTACATGAGGTGACAGAGGCAGTAGTGAAAAGAGTGAACTGCATAGCAAGCTGCCTTGATCAGGAAAAGCATCATGGCTTCTAATGTCTCCTGTGCTTGTGTTTGGAGTAGGCATTTGTGAACCCAGAAGACACAGCTTCCTTTGGGAAAGGGGAGAGTGCTAAAAAATACCTGCGGACTGATCCGGACGTGGAGCGAGCGCGCAGGTAACGATGCCCGGGGGGCTGCTGGGAGCAGCAGGACAATGCCACAGCAAGGAGTTAATTTCACCCCATCTGTTAGGTGTTGCTTTAGGTAATGATCCAATAGAGGAATTTGTTCAAATGAACAAAGCATTCCAATGGTCAGGATGCCTACGGACCAGTCGTGGACTGGTTGTACCAGCTAACGCTTGCAGAGTGTCCTGTGTGCAGGGGGGAAGTGGGGAGGAGTCTGAAATATGACTATAAAATAGGACTGTCAGGTGATCTAGTGTGAAGCAGTGTCCATGAAACATAAATCAGCTTTCTACAGAACTTGAACTCCAGTTACAGTAGTTGCAAAGAAGTAACAGTGGAGGAGAGAAGTAAAACTGCATTGAAGTCATGGAACTCCAGACTTGGAATGAGAAAGTTAATCTGGCAAATTGTAGAGAGTAGGAGTCAAAGCCTGCTCTCTTTTTTTTACTGGGTAGAATCAGTGTTACTCACTGATGGGTCAATTTCCCTGTGAAATTGACCAGCCTTCTGAAGAATGCTACTAATAGTAGGGCAGCAGGCAACTTGCAGTGTGTATATTTTGTTTTGCAAGATACAAGATGTGTTTCAGAGGGCCAAATGTTGCAGCTTCTTTATTTTTATTTAGCTGATGGATGACCACATTTTCTGTTAACAAACTCAGAACTTTCAACATGCTTTTTGATACACCTCTGCTAAGGTAGAAAGCTTCTAAGGGAGTGCTTTCCATATTATTATTCCTTAATGGAGCTAACAGTTTATTTGCTGTAGGTGTTTGTACACCAAAAACTATGAATGAACTGTTCTCATTTAAACCAGCATTAGGGAAGATCTTGAAAATAAGTATCAGCTCTGATTTCAGAACAGTGCATCCCTGCAAATGGAGATGACTGTGATTCCATGAAAGGTAACATATTTCTATATGTCTCTTCTGGAAGTTCTCAGAAAGAAGAGTCTGATCTCAGTGGTCTGTATAGATGCTCTGAACTTCACTTTTCTGCCCCTGAGTGGTTCAGGGAATTGTCAGTTGTTTAATTCCTGGCTGTCTTACAAGAATGAGCACTCCTTGGTGGAGTAGTTCCTTTTTGTTTGTAAATTCTAAGAGGACAACTAAATCAGTACTAAGTTATGACCAGTTGCTCCTTCAACTCAAACTCCTGTTAGAGAAATGACAACCACCTGCCAGAGCCATTTATACAGATGAGATTTAAAACCCCTGCATTATGAAATCCTGTGTTTCTATTTTACAGTTCTTAAGACTTCCCCAGACCCAGCAGGACAGCTTGGTTCTAGTTACTCCATTGGTGTTGCACCATCCACATTTTCCTCCCAACAATGGTTCTTGATGTTGTCTCATGGCAACAGATAATGCCAGAGGGATTTAGCATGACTTCTCTTCTATACAAGAGACTGGAATTTGTTCTGTTTATGGATATGGAAAAGTCATTATTTTTGTCAGGGTACTTCTTTTTGGGGGAAAAAAAAAATAAGCTGGAGGTTGTGTTTCTTCTAAAAATGATAAATGGATTCAGAAAGCAGCTGCAAAACAGTGCCATGTTCTGATTCTTGTTGGCTGTGAAATTTGACATAATTAGTAAGGCTCAGATGTTGTTTCAGTCAGTAAATTTGGCTTGAAAGTATAATTTATCTAAAGAGTTAAAGGGAGCAGGGAGGGTGGTTTAGGAAGAGGCATGAACGAGTACTTGAAGATCTGGAGTTCAGTCTCAACACATTTTTTAGTAAATTATATTATGCTTTCAAAATTTCAAACATTTTTCAGCTATTTTAGTGCTCAGTAGTGAAGAAAATGAACTAAAAGCATAACTGTCAAACCTGTTAGATGCTAAAAAAAAAACTTTTCAAGATGATTGAACTTCATGAAGATTTGATACAGTGTCTCACCTATAGGATGTTAATACTTTCTTTATGGAGACTACAGACTGTATTTATGGGATCTTAATAGACCATCTAGGCTGTGTAGCTGCAGTCACAGTCATCCAGATAATTGATACTTGAGAAAGGCTACAAGAAACTACCAGCTGTCTCCTTCCCTGCCTTTCCTTGCATTCCTGCACACCCACGGGCACTCAGATGAGCCCCAGATATTACCAAGATCCCAGGGAAAAACTCAAACCAGAAGATCAGAAGCTTACAAATGTGGGGTGTGGCAAGAGAGAGCAGAGTGGTGTCCAAGTCATTTCAGTAGCTGAATCAAGTTGCTACTGCAGAGGAAGGCAACAGTTGGGTTAGAGCCTTAGCAGTAGCATGCTCTGAAGATGCTGAAAAAGAATGAGGCTTGAAGTGGTTTATTCAACAAAATGTAATCCTGTAAACCAACTTTGCTTCTTTCCCCAGAGGCCACCTGAATGACCTTGAAAATATTGTCCCATTTTTTGGCATTGGACTGCTGTATGCTCTTAGTGGCCCTGAGCTGTCCACAGCCTTGCTGCATTTCAGGATCTTCACTGGGGCTAGGATCCTGCACTCTTTGGCATACCTGATCCCTCTTCCCCAGCCCAGCAGAGGTTTGTCTTGGGCAGTTGGATATGCAGTGACCATCTCCATGGCATACAAAGTGCTGAAGACATCATTTTACCCCTAGCAGAGCTGTAGCTTCTGGGTACCACTCAACATTCCACAAAGTTTCCAGCAATCTGTGTTGATGTCTTGTATGAGCCAGCATAAGTTTTCTGTAGTGACTGGAATTAATATCTTTAACAGGCTTTTCATTCCTGTTCAGAAATACTTCTTCTTGGGGGGGGGGGGCAAAAAAAAAAACCCCAAATCCTCCTCCCTGTGTTCCCTATTCATGACTTGCATTGCCAAAATATGAGATGGAATATTGCCTTTGTGATTTGTCATGTGCTTGTGATTCTGAACGTGCAGTGATGCTGTATTGATGGTGTCTGTGGTAATTTTCTACAGATGCACTATTTTTGGCTGTAGCTCTGAAGTGTAAATCAATAAAGACAAGGGAGGGGGAAAAAAGTGTGTTTGTATTTTTGTTTTCATTTTGACTCTTCTCACTGCAGCCAACAAATAGCTTGTCACTGTGTATCAGGAAGAGATTCCAATCATACAGTTCTTTGAAGAATGCTTACCTTAATAATAAGATATAACCAGCAATGCTAGGCTTGTTGTAAAAAAATCTTTGATGAAATTGTTGCTTGTATAATCCACTTTGGGATTAAAAAACCCAAACCCTTGCAGCTCCATTTCTGTCAGTTGAATAGATTAAAAAGAAAGAAAGTATTTGGGTTAAACTCTGTTTAGTGACACTGCTGAAAATTTGAAGTAATTCTTTTTGTTGAAGTTACTCCAAACACAGGCTTCTTGACTGGATAAAGTGTAGAACCTTTCAAAAAGATTTAATTTAATTTTTTTTTTTAATAAACTCAGCATAAAATGAGTGACACTTGCAAATATATATATATATCAATTCAGATGTGAATATGTAATTAGCTTTTGTGTCATACTGTCAGAAATACATTGCTCATAGAAAATTTTGCTCTTTGCTTATATCTAGTTGGAAATATTTTCTTTTAAAACTCTTCCTGGTTTTTTTTGTTGTTTGTTTGTTTGTTTTTGTATCTGTGGATGAAATCATAGCACAAGATTTCAAGGAGAAAAAAAAAATGGACCCTGATGAGTCTTTATATCCAATGTGCTGGTCATTGCTAAATGGCAGAAGTCAGAGGACAGGGTGTTTGGTTTGTTTTTCTACCCCAGAAGCTGTGCTGCTAAGGGCTAGCCCAGATTGGAACTAGAGACTTCTCTCTGCTGCCTCCAAAGGTGTGATCTTTCTGCCTGGGAGAAGTAGTTGTAGCACCAGCAGTGATGGAGGGAGAAGGGATGAGATGCTGGCCTTGAGCTGGGGACCAAACCAGTCCTCATGAGTCAACCTGACACTTGGGACTGATCAGGCTGGGGCTACTGTTGCTTCCTTATCTTGGAGGTGGTGCCAGCATCTGAAGTTCTGTTTCCCACACTGCAGCGTAGCTTCTCCTTTCTTTCCAGCTGGGTGTCTTTCTATCAGTTTAAAACACTGGGAAAGCAGCCACCATGGAGAGGATCTGATGTTCAGCAGCATCAGAAGGGTTCTGTTCTGCCCAGCCTGCCTGGCAGTGGCAGCTATACACAGGAACAGAACTGGAAACTCCTTTGCAACAAATTCTGTGCAGAATTCTCATTCTGGAGAGAAATACATGGAGCCTGTCTTTATTTCTCTGATCTCACCTCGGGAACAAAACCAGTTTTCAATTCCTTCCATTTGCTTAGTGGTTTCAAAGCTCTGAATGTACACTCACTGTGTGCTGAGAAGTAAAGAAGATAAACGAAACCCTTAGAAATACCTCCAGTGATTCAATATTATTCTGTGTTTCTCTTGCATTTATTTTAAACCTATATTTTATTTTCCTATGCTCCCACAAATGCCATCTGGGTGGGGTATGTGCTCAATCTGGGAAATCTGCCTTACCAGCTTCAGTCAAACTCTGGAGTGCCAGTTCCAAGGAATTGTGTTGGAGTGGTTGTTAACCAGCTCTTCCATTTCTCCAGGCCGTGCAGTGTACCTGTTGCACTGCTGTAAGTTTAAAAGTGTTGGCTTATTTTCAGAAAAACCAGTAAAGGCAACAGAGTGTATTAATATATTACTGACCTAAATTGAATTTTCACCTTTTAAAACACACACACACACACGTGGATTTTGACCAGGTACTATCAGGTTGTGTTACAAAACCATGGAACAATCAGTAACTGATGAAATGCCTGCCTGTTATCAGCAGATATGCTGCTTCTGACCTGGGGAAAGTACAGAAAAGACTAGTTCTGTGGGAGACATCAACATCTTCTAGGCTTCATTACTGCTCCTTATGCCTGTTATTCTCACCACTAAAGTGACTGGAGAAACTACAAGTTTTCTTCTTGCCAATTACTCCTGTCTTCTTATTTCTCCAGAATACTTTGTGCATCTCTGAAGTAGCTCTGCTAGTTGACTGTGAGGTACTTGAAAATGCTGGCTGATGTAGATGATTAACCTAGCTAGCTAATTTCATCTCTGACTGGATTTCATGGGCTGCTTTGTTTTCTGAAGTGGAAATGTGAGCAATTTCTCCACTGGGTTTTCAACTCTGGTGACTGGCAAATAGATCTGAGCTAGGCTGACTTGGTGTCTCATCACAACAAAGCAGGTGTTTAAAATTATAAATGATCCATTAAACGTTTTCCTTGAGTTTTCAGAAACAAGTGTTGCCTTTGAGGTATTTCAAGAAGCTTGCTCAATGTTTCTGAAAGTGATGAAATTGCATAAGTCACAAAAATAAAGTGTAAGGAAAACCTTTGGCTACTAATTAAAACCACTTTGGGGTTGTGAAAAATTTTCTAAGGATCTGAAGTCTGTTCTGATCATATACTCCTTGCATATGCTGTCTCTTCCTAGTTATTTACAGAAACAAATTCAATCTAGATATTGGGTGGAAAATGCTTGTAATGTATGGCTTTTCTAAAAGCTAAAAAACCAATTAAAAATAAAAAGCAAAACTTTAAAAATACCCTTTAAAAAGTAACTAGAATGTTGTCTGTTGTCATTCAAGCTACAGCGTTTTTCTTTTCAAGACCAAAGTTCAGGAATAACTTTTCTCTTTTCCAGACCTTGTCCTGCCTGCTAAAACATCCCATCAAGTACTCTATGAAAGGTTGTATTGACATGTGTTAAAATACTCTTAGGATTAAACACCTCCAGCTGTTGAACACTTAAAAAAAAGACATCTTCGTGATTCCCTTTAAGTGGAGCATAGCAGTATTAATGAAATACTGATTTTTAGACTTCCGAATCTTGATTAGTAGCTCCCACTTCCAGGTTTTGAAAGCTCAAACAGATCATTAGCTCCTTCAGCCTGACCTCTAGTGGAAAATACACCCTGGAATGGCTGCCCTTCTGCTGAGGTGAGTTTAATCACAGCATGACTTCCAGAAAGGTGTGTGATCTCATTCAGAGACTTTGGGACACAGACAGGGATTCACTTTTTTGCATGACATTGTTTCTCTCCATAGTCTATGCTCACTAAACTTAGTTTGTAAAAACACAACAGGTTCTTCTTGTTGGCTTTGTTTGGTTTGTTCTTTTTGTTGTTTTGATTTTTCTTTTTTATCAAGACAATTACTAAATTACTGAAGTGCAAGGAGGAATAGAGAACATTTTGACCAGGTGCTTTCCAGCTACAAAGCTCTCTGCTCTTCATTCCTGTATGCTCTTGGAAAAACAAAATTGTAGAGCCCTTTTCCACATGTAAAAAATGTACTACTCTTCTGCTTTAAAAGTAGGTGTGAGAAGTGTGAGGTATAATACCTGAAGTTTTCTTTTCCTTTATAACAATGCTACTAAGCAGTCTTGGGAATATATTTTATGGTGAATATGCACACAAAGGACTATGCTCTGCACAAATGCTTGCAATATATGAAGTTGTAACCATGATCCTATGTCCCATATTCTGTAAGTCATACTGTAAGTGATGTAGGGCATCCCTTGCTAGCCTGGAGTGAAGCATCTTGAGGTGGATAGTTATAAAAGAGTGGAAAATGACATCTCCAGCATGTTTTTTTTCCAAAGCCTACTGAGTTGTAATATGGGCAGGGGAAATGGTGGCTGACTTCTATTAACTAGTCATTCCTCCACTCCTTGGCACAGCATTTCCAAGTACTGACCTGCATGCCAAGTGTCTGCTTTTGCTATGGAAACATATTTAAAAGTAGTTTATTTTTATGCATTATTTTAGCAGTGGCCGCACAATCTCCACAATCAATTGCATTTATATCTAGTTCTTCTTTGCTGGTTGATCCCAGTGTGCATCACCACTGACAGAATCTTTTATTCTACATCTCATATGTGCTGGTGGACTTTTGAGAAAGCTTAAGAAGAGGAAGTTCCAAGAAACCTGTCAGGGTTTGTTGTTTTTTTTTTTAAAAGAAAAAAGACAGTTTGTCTCAGGGGTACTGCTCATCCAGTGGGGGAGAGAATACATTCAGAAGGTAGTGTCAGTCCTGCAGAAAAAGTAAGGAGAAAAAAAACCAAAGGGAGGACTGAAAGGAGGGAAATAGTTTAATGATAGCTTAGCACAGCATCAAGCAGCACACTGGATGAAGACTAGTGGATGATGTATTCTAAAGAGGCAAGTAGCTTTCTGCTTCTGTGGGTTTATTTTATGAACTTCCTTTACTACCTCTGCTTAAAATAAGTTCATTTTAAAAAATGCTTTCCCTTGTGCATCCAGACAAAGAGGATTATGAATACCTGAAATCAGAATGGAGACGACCCACAGACTGAGGCAACTCAGTAGCTCATTTGTTCACTCAGTTGCCTCTTGAGGTCCCTGTGGCACAAAGAGCACTGCTGTGGGAGGGAGGAGTTGGTGTGTGACTGCAGAGAAGAGCCTATGGAACTGCCCCAGAAATTACTTCACACCTACAGTGAGGAGAGAATGATTTTTCTTCTCTTACTGCATGGCAGGTCATATATGACACTTGTTTTCAAATCACTGGAAAAGTTTCCATTTTCACTGTAATAAAATGGATCAGAAAGGGCCTTCAGAGCAAGTGTTTGTCTGGGGGCTGAGCAGAGAGGGTCACAGAATGTCAGGGGCTGGAAGGGACCTAGAAGATCATCTAGTTAGAAGTACAAACCCCCACTGGTCCTGATGTTATCTGAGACTTCATAGCTCCTGCTGCTCAGCTCTCCTCTGTCTCTCCAGCACCTTTGGCTGATCTCCCCTTCAGTGTCCAGCTGGGAGAAGGGTGCACTGCTATGGAGCTGCCTTGCTAGCTGACAGATGGCTTGTTCCATTCACATTTCATGAGCATGTCATGATAATTGTGGTGAAATCTTCACTGCTAATACAACTGCTAAGCACTAAATCTTATCCTGTGCTCATTGGGTGAGTTTTTTGAAGTTTTGTCAAGCAAATTTAATTCCTGTTGGTGCTCAGCCCTCCTTTGGGGTTAGAAGAGCTGTGTATTTTGAAGGTAAAAGGAAAATAGTTCTCTGGGTCCTCTTGGTTTTACTTGAGATTGTTCTGCAAGTGAAATCTGGGGTGTAGTTTCTTTTCTTGTGTCTGAAGTGCTGTGGCAGCATAGTTTGTTCAGGGCTCTTTCATTTAGATTCAGCTACTTTTGAGGAATCCAACTTTCTTCCAACAATTTGGACAGAGTTAAAGCAGTCCATCTTTCTGCTTTGCCCAGGTGGAGTTCAGTGTTAAATGTATTACCAACGTCAGTGTCATAGAAAATCAGTAAATGGGGCTTTTCTCTAATTTTGGCATTCCCTTCAACCTTTCTTCATTCCTGATGAGAAAAGAGCAGTTCTCTCTGACCTGTGGGCACGGCAGTAGGTTTTTCCTCCCTCTGCTCCTTCTTAATTTCTACATGGCACCACTAGATGTCCCTCTTCGGCTTTTTTATTAGGGCCTGTGAAGAACGAGGTAACTGTGCTGTGCATCTCTGGCAGGTTGGGGCACAGGGGGAAAGTACTAGTGTTAAAGAAGACATTTCTAATGAGTATTAAGGCAAAATAGTGTCTCTGTACAGTAAACTTGTGCTAGAAAAAAAAAGCTTCATGAAGGTAGTGTTCTTTGTGAAAACAAGATGTTTAACCTGTGGCTGAAGCACTGGAATGTTTTGGGTTTTTTTGCTTGTTTTAAATTAAGAGGGCACCAGGTAAATGCAGCATCTGAATTCCTTTACTGAAGTTCCTAGAGAATTCTGTGATTTAGATTTTCATTGCCTGCAATTGTTTTTATTAATATTTTATGGTTTGTATTTAGCAACAGAGTAACTTGAACAGGACTGAGGCTGATCAAAAACAGGAGGTGAGTAAGGAAACAGAAATAAAACTCAGAAGCTGTGTGTGTCTGTCTGCCACAATATCCAGAGGAGACACTTGGTGCAAATAGTTTACCTGAAAGTACCTCAATAGTTACAGAATTCAACTTGGGAATATAAAGGTGGTGTGAAAAAAATGTTGCTTATATTTATACAAAACTGGGATGCCCTATAAAGCAATGTGTGCACAGCAGATTTACTTGTCACACAAAATGCCAGGGAAGTGGTGGGGGGCATCTTTGAGTGATCCACTTGGCACAGAGGTGGAGTGCAGTGTCAGCATAATGAATAAGACCTTGCTTGGTGGATGGAAAATATTTTAAATTGAGTTTTTATTTAATGGATTTGAACTTTTCATGCCCAATTACCTTTTTGCTGAAAGAGAACAATAATAATAATAATAAAGTGCAAAGGTTCAGTTTCATTCTAGAAATGGGGAAATGTGCTTGGAGAGCTGTCAAAAGGCACAGTCAGATCTCAGGAGCATGGAGCAAGGTAGATAATGCTCTGGAGCAGATGTCCATCAGCTTCCTCTGTGGCTTTCTATGTCCTTGTCAATGGTAATGTGACAGAATGGGATGAGCCATGTCCAGGGATGGATGGCAACTAGCAGTTGGTTAAGGTCAGAGCAAGTATGTCCTTGCAAGGGAGGTTAGATGATTTTCTTCAGTTGTCCATTTAAGTCTTGGAGGTGCATGAATGATGGAGAAACCCACCCTGCAAAATGAAGCTAACAGGATCTATGGAAACTATTCCAGGATATATAAAAGTAAATCCTTCCAACAGAAAGCTTAATCCATCATACAGCAGGAATGGAAGAAGGATGAAGAAAAGCAACAAGCCCTATTAAATTCAATGACTCTTCTTTTTGAAATAATAAACTGTTCCCAGTGAACTTCCATTGTAGGAATTTTTAACTCCAGGCACATGTATATCTACCAGGAGGAGCTTAGGCCAGATGTGTTGAACTGTACTAAATAAAACTTTACTTTTAAGAGCATATGTAATGAGAGCTTGATTACAAGGTATTGGCTCTAGACCTAATTCAGAGACCAGTGAAGTGAATGGAAAAGTTCCTACTGAATTCTGCAGACTTTGCATCTGGAGAAGCAGTCTCTATTATATTCCATTCATTTAATGAAGTATGTGCAGAATACACACTAAAAGATTTACTGCCAGCAACAGTGACCAGATAAAATACTTTATTTTGTCCAATTTCAGAGAAGAAAACTGTCAAGTAGGTACCACCCTAATTCAGTTTTAACTCTGCTATAACTACCAGTAAAAGTGGCTGGTCCATTGTTTACATGTTCTTGATCACAGCAAGAGCTTTATTGATGGTTGGCCTTTGACTTGACGTTACTGATGGCTCATATGGTGCAATCCTCAGCAGGGGACAGAAGAGAGCACCACTTTAAAATGGATCCTGCTGGCCATGTGGTGCTGTTTTATTCTGTACACTGCTAAA
Organism: Ceyx melanurus; assembly: GCA_024611195.1. Taxonomy (NCBI): domain Eukaryota; kingdom Metazoa; phylum Chordata; class Aves; order Coraciiformes; family Alcedinidae; genus Ceyx; species Ceyx melanurus. The sequence continues at coordinate 63,064 of JANHGL010015906.1, read as the reverse complement.
AGGGCCACTGTCATCTTGAAATCTAGTCAATTAAAAACAAACAGGCTAATAGGAGCTTCATGTCCCCAAGTCCTTTTGCCAGTTTCTGTGGGATTGCATTCAAGAGTATCCTATTTTTAACCATGTTTTTCTCATTCTTGCTGGTGGCTTTTGTGTGTGTGTTTGGAAGTACAAACCATACTGAAGGAGTTACTGGCTACTTCCTTGACAGGGAAATAGAAGAGTGAATGTGACTAAACCCAAAGCACACGAAGTAAATGCATTTGCTTTGTGTATTTCACAAAGTGAGAATAAAAGGTAGTTTTCCTTTAACTCTTTCAGTTACTGAGAATTTTCTCTGAAAAGTTACATGAACGAGCTTACCAGTAGAATAGGCAAAATGAGGGGTTTTAGAGCAACCTCTAAAAATACTAATTTAAAAAAATGGAATAAAGTTTATTATTCTGCATAAACATTTAAAAAATATATTTGGAAACAAGCTGGAAAAAATCATTAAAATTGTTCTGATTGGAGAAATTGAAATATTTTGTCTTGTAAAACACAACAATGTATTATTTTCAAAATGTCTGCATTGTGTTTTCTGTGCAGTTACCTACAGATAACATTTAACTCTCCTGACCTTTTCTCTAGTAGCACCCCCTCTGAATTAATTATTCCAACAGTGCTTAGAATTGGAGTCTGGAGCTGCTCAAGAGGGTCTTAGGTCACACTGCAGGCTGCGTACTGGGCAATGCCATGGAGGCCAGTCTGGGCTCATCATTAGGGGACTGATTTTAGAGCCCTCAAAGATCATCAGGTTCCGTGGACTGCAGGGCAGATTGGTGCCCTTCAGCATTTCAGTTCAGCTCAGAACTATTGATCTGGGGTATTTAAAGACTCTTGGGATATTTTCAGAGCACTAGAAGAGCACTTCCCCAGCACCAGTGACAAGAGCAGTGCAGCTGATGGACCACACTTGTCACATCTGCTGAACACCAGGAGCTAACTGGCCGTTGAGAAACCAGTGCAGAAAGTCACTTATTGAGAGGCCCATCACACAACCGAATTTGTTTTTCAGCTGCTAATACAATTGCTGTTTCTCTTTAAGTTTGATTATCAATTTTCTCACTCCTCTGTTTTGAAATATTAAAGTGAGACTTGCAAACAGGCCAGAGAATGATCTGAGATCTTCCTATTCTCCAAGGTCTCTGTGCTGTCACTGGACTTGGTGTTGGCAATAGAGAGTCCAGCGCAGCCTTGGCAGAGCCATTTGATGGAGTGGTTAATGATACAACACTTTTTTTAGTAATGTGTCTCATTTGGACACCACAGCCCATCCTGTTTGTGTTCCATCTCCTTTCCCTGGTACTTTATCTATGTCCACTACCCTTGCATTTTGACCCAAGGGACTTTTATTTTAATCATTTGCTCTTCCTACCTGAACTTTCTTGTACATACTTAATATTACTTTACTTGAGACTTGAACATATGGAACAGATATTTTTAATTCTCACTGCTAACACCTGATTGCTTAAAAGATATATTTTTCCTACTTTCAAAGAAAGCATTCAAAATCTCCTGTATTCTCACTTGCTATCCAGAAAGATATTTGATGCTGACCAGAACTGCATACAAAGTGAAACTCTTTTGTTTGTTTATTTGTTTGTTTCCCCAGTAGAACAGTAACTGACTTTACTAAATAAAGTCTTTTGCAGCGAGGACTTGCTGTTTCTTTGCAGGCATATGAGTTTTATGTAGTCATATTAGGGAGGCATCAAAAGCTGTCAGGTAGGTTTTAGCAGGGCCTTGATATCATGAGAATATTGTTCCAGACACTGCTGACCAAGAGCAATGTTGCTTGCTTCTGCTCACAAAAATGAAGACTAGAGCACCAAAAGGCCTGTATTCTGTGTTGAGCTTATTTTTTTACCAAGTCAGGTAATATCTCTGTCCTTCTGTTTCTAGTCTCCAAACTTCTTTTAATAAAATAATTGAAACTTAAGTAGTAACTCCTGAAATTCCCATATATAGGTTGGCTGAGTTGTAGATGTCTCACACACACTCTGTCTCTCAGGGGTCAATGTTCAGCTGTAAAGGAAGAGCCATATAGACAAAAGGCAAAGTGCTGAAGAAAAAAAGAAGCAATGTGACCCCTCAGATCTGGAATTAGGAAACCTGTACTACTGTTGACATGTGACATCAGCTGGGGCACCTCTTTTTGCTTTGATTTTGTTTTTTCAGCTTTATTTTTGCCACTTGGAGCAGGGGACTGGGCCTTATCAGCAGTGAGATTTGTACAGAACCTGGCCTAACAGGATCGTGTTCCCGATGGAAGCTGCAGTTTTAATTTGTTGCTATAGGTGGTACTGCAAATTAATTCATGATGTTAAAGAAACAAGAGGAAATAATCAAAAGGCAGGAAACATCAATAAAAAGTGGTAACAAACAAACTGTCAGTGTTTCATACTGCTATCTGAGGTGATTTTTAAGCTTGAAGAGTTTATGGCCACATTCATGTGGTGGCTTTTGAACCAAGCAGTGCAGGTCTGTGAGATGCTTACTCTGTTTTCAGATCTCTTCCACCGAACCTCACAGAGCCATGGCTGGGTCAGACCCTGCTCCCTTCTCCTTACCTGATAATTGTCTGTGATAAAACCTGAGTGCTTTACAAAAAAGGTTGTTCCAAGATGACCAGGAAGTCTTGAGATAAGACATGAAAGTTAGTAGATACTTTTCAAAATGAAGAGGGTTCTTGATATGGGCAGCAAAGAAAAGTTTGATTGGAGTCTCATCCCTAAGATGTGACTTAATCTCCACAGTCTTCTCCAGAAGAAGGAAAGAAGGTTTCCCTCTCACTTAGCATTTCAAGATCATGGTTTTTTACTTATGGAGAAGTACAGAAAGTAGTTTTCTTTCATTTTATAGTTTGTATTTTATAGATTGCTGTTTTAAAGTCTATGTAGTGTTTAGATAGTGCAGAGAGACTACCATAGCATGGCTTGTGCAGAAGTCCCTTCTGATAGAGATATGTAGATCTCCCACTTCAGATTCCTCTTTTTGATAGATGTGCCTTTGGCCAGAAGTGTGAATGTCAGTATCAAGCTGGTTACTAAATTTGGGAATGCAGTAACAGAAATCAGTATTCAAGGCAGCTGGATTTTCTCAAAGCTGCTATTCTGACAGGATAATGCTTCCTGATCTCCTATAGTGACATCCATAATAACACATTCTCAAAGAACAGTTACTGTACAATAAAGGTGATTCTTTAGGCATTTGAAGCTTGGGTCTTCTGGCTTGTCCTACAACCTCAGTGTTGAGAGTTCCCACATAACTGTACAGGCTTTGGGTTTCAAGAGAACAAAGGATGAACACGTGTCTCTCTGTTTGGGACTTCAGAAAGATTTAGAAGGGGTATTTAGATATGTTCTCAGCAGAAATACATAGTTCATTTTTATACTTCTCCTCTGGACCTTGAAGGATATTTAGAATCTTTTCTGTAAGAGAAGAAATGTTGGGTGCGGCTTTGAAAGAAATGAATTTTCTAGCATTGTCAAGGAAGACGCCTGGAATAAAAATCCATAACAGAATCATAAAGCAATTTAGGCTGGAAGGGACCTCTGGAGGTCACCTCATCCAGCCTTCCTGCTCAGAGCAGGCCCAGTTTAGCAACTAGCTGGTTGCAGCTAGCTCAGGGCACTGTCCTTGGAGCCTTGAACACCTCCAAGGGTGGAACTTCCACAGGTTTTTTTGGCAATCAGAATGATTATTTACTGAAGTCTTGCTATCAAAAGATAGTTACTAAAGTTTTTAAATAGTATAACCTTGTCCAAACACTTGTAGTGAGGATGACCAAAATCCAGAGGTGCCACTGTGGAGAGCAGAATATGGCAGTGGGAAAAGCCTGGGAAGTTCTTTAGGTTTATATATCTTGCATGTTTGAGATGTATTGCTGTGAGGTGGAGAACTAGGTTCCTTGGGGTACTTCTTGGGTGCCACACCATGGAGATGCTGGAGTGTCTGTAGGGGAGGCATAACATTAGCAGTACTATCAGTCACCATCTTTTCAGTTATGCATTTCAAGGTAGATAAAATGTTAGCAAGAAGGTATTCCACAGTGTAGAATGTTTATTGTATAATCTGAAAGGTCTTTATTTGTGTGGTGTGTGTGGTTTTTCAGATATAGTTATGTGTACTCAGTGCTGCCTGTAAAATAGATTTTAACCTTCCCCCTCAAAATTAATTCCACTGCATTGCTATAATATCCTCCAGAAACAAACATTTGGGTTTTTTTAACGACCAAAACCGTCATTTCACAAGGCTTTATACAAATGGTAAACGTAGTTAAGATTTATTTATTATGTAAAATGGCAGGGTTTATTATGTTTATTACCTTTAAATTGCACAATGCTTTTACATTAGGATCAATTTTAGAACACAGGATTAGCTACTCTAACTACTGGCACTTTTGGTGCTTTATTACCTTTTATTATATTCTGAAGTAATTTTCATTTCTTTTAATTTAAACTTCTGTCATTTTGCTTTTTTCAAGCCTTAATGTCTCCGTTTCTAAAAATCCAGTTGGTGTTTTCTGTCTGGGCTGCTAAAGAAGTGCTTGTTATTAAGTGATTCGATAGCTTGTT